>JAQMCX010000054.1:2606296-2667999 GCA_029814765.1 Acanthurus leucopareius | reverse complement strand
TAGTTTTCCTCGTGTTTTGACCCCTCGTGTATGTTTAAGATTCTGATTTCTGGTTCCTGATTTTTGCCTAGTGATTTCGTACTTCTGCCTGGTTTGACTGACTACCTGTGTACCGACCTTTTTCTGAATTAAACTGTCTTTTGTTAACCATCTGCCTCAGCTCTGTTTTGTGGGTCCACAGCCTGTCTGCTCAGTTCATGACATTACTAAGTTCTACGTGTAACCATGATAAAACACCTAAACTTTAACTGTGGCCACACAGACTCACACGTTTGACTTAGACTGTTATTAGACCAAAGAAAATACCCTTGTAACAGTTTTCAGACAATTATAGATTTGTTTGGTCTTAAAGTACAAAGGCTACTGTAGTAGTTTAAGTATAAAAGTGCAAATTTACAAAATAAAGATTCAAAGCATTTTTAGATTTCATGTAGGGACTAACTCAAACTCAAAACTCAGCGTGGGTGTTTTTTTCCACCAGCCTAATAATAGTGTCTGCAGTTTTCTGTTGTATTCTGTTGTGCATCACAGTGCTCGCACATTCATGCGTAACGTGGTTTCATGCAGCAGAAATGACCACAATGTTCTTTTTTTTTACGTTCTTTTTTTTGACTAGCTGCTAGTTATTTAGTGACAATAACACACTTATGCACAGTGTTGGGAGTAATGCATTACAAAAGTAATGTGATTACAGTAATGCATTGCTTTTTGCTGTAATGCGGTAATGTAAGGCATTACAAAAAAAAAATTGGTAATATTTTACTCGGTACAAATGTCAGTAATGCGCGTTACAATGCATTTTTAATTTAACCCGAAATGAAGTGATGTTTTTTTTAATACAAATTTGCCAAATACACCGTGAGATCAGTAGAGGAGAAAAGTCCGCGCAAAATCTTTAGACCTACTTCCTGTTAGCTTCTACTACAGAAGAGACGAGCGCAGCAGCAGCAGACCCAACATTGGACAATACATTCACGAGATGGACACACGCCCATTACTTTCAGTTTGTCAGAAATAAGGACATGAAGAATATCATAGTTAAGTGCACTTTGTGTGCGAAACCTAAAGATTTGTCCACTTCTCGAAATAACACCAGTAATTAGACTAAACATTTAGAGCGGCGTCATAGTAGCGTGAAGTTAGCAAAAAGGAAGCAAGCAGAGGATGAGAGTGGGGCTAAAACAAAGCAGGCCAAATTAACGTTCTCCCGCTCTGCGATGCCACTTCAACCTCAAGAGGTCAGGAGACTCGTGGCACTTTCAACAGTGGATTCGCCAGCTTTTCAAAAACTTGTTAGCAAGATCCCTGTCGCAACTAGCAATGATGACAAGGTACAATACAATACAGCTCAATTGATTTTAATATGAATAGGCCTAAAGTTACAGTATCTCTAACACAATTTACAAGACTGACCTTTTGTCTGTTTTTGCTATGATTGTTCCTTGTATTGTGCCGTGAGCCTCAATGTGGCTATTATATTCTATTGTTTTTAGCTTTAAGCCTAACCTTCCACTGGATGTGTAATGAGCTTTTTTGAGCGTAATGAGCTACATTAGAATGCCAAATCCATATTTCCAGTTATTTTGGTGAGAGTAACTTAAAAGTAATGTAATAGTAGTGGAATGCCTTAAATTTCAAATACAGTAATATTGTAATGTAACAAATTACTTTGAAATGACAGTAACAAGTAATAAATAATGCATTACGTTTTTGAAGTGACTTGCCCAACACTGCTTATGCAGTTATCTATTTCTTGAGAAGAGAAGTCCAGGCTCTATATTTTCTATTGTGGTTATGCTTCAGTCAACTCAAAATAATTGCCTACGGTGTGTTTTAGATATTTTCCTTTACATGTAGCACCTCTCACTCTGCTGCAGCCCATAATTTAAGGTGATTAAAAGAGAAATGTATCTAATGATCCAAGAGAAGTGTTAATCCTCACTGCGGTAAGAAGCTTAGTTTGTTTATAAAAACAGGTCTTTCCAAGAATCCACTCACGTCGTGTCCAAATGTGAAACAACTGAAGTTGCTCAGCTTTCAGCCTTTTCTAAACAACTGGAGTGGCCTTGAGAAACATTTTCCAAAAAGGGCTAAAATCAATTCTGCACAGCTTGGATTTTTTTTTTTCTATGGATTTTGTTTTTGGCCTCCACCATTTATGGTTTTCTTTAAGTGCACTCTGCATGTACAAAAGGCTTGTGTTAACATCTGACAGCTGTGTATAAAAGCATCATCTGTATGTGTTTGATGACTGTGAGAGGAGAAAGAGAAATGCTTAAATGCCGGACTTTTAAACCCACGGTGCTGTGATTCAGCTTTGATTATACTGGTTGAAGTGCTTGCTCTTTGTTCAGTTTTGTTTTAATGAACAAAAAGAACAATGTATTTTTTACTTTTTTATTTTTTAACGATTTTTTTTTTTTTTAAATTTAATTTTTATTGACAAAACTGCATGTTTTTGAGTTTCTCATAGTGGCCACTTGTGGTATTGCAAGACTTAATGTTAGCTGACTACAGATAAATGTTTTTTATATTTTTCACAAAGTACAATTTTAAAAGAGACGTTTGTAGAACAGTTGTGCAGAGTAAATTTTTGCTCTTTGCACTAAAAATTTGTGTGCTGTAGGATGCACAATGCAGGAGGAGAAGTTTTATTCAATAGCCAGCCATCTTTGCATCTTGCATCAAGTTTTTACAATCAGCATTTCACTCAGAGTGACTGGGGTCAATATTTAGTTACTACACAATTTTCGGCCAATAATAAAAAGATTTATCTATTTTTCTTAAAGGAATTCTTTATTCCTGTTTTCTCTCTTGTGCATTTATCTCTCATTTCAAGTGGTGCCACTGTGGTAGACAGTCGTTATTGGCTCAGTTGGAAAAGGTCTGTGCACTAAAAGGATGCAAGGATGTTCTTTTCGAAACTTTTGCTTTTATAGTTGATAACTTAGTCATTAATATTTAACCTCATAGTGTGATGCTACAGATTTAAAAACCAGTTTACTGGTGCTAGGTTGTGCAGCATAATCCTCAGTGGTCATATCATTGAAGATAATAGTGGGTGGGGCTTGTGAATTAACCCTGCTTCCAAAATACTATAATGTTTCTGTGTAGCAACATCCCAAAGTGCCGAATGACCACAAACAACTATGAGAATAAGAGGCCTGACACCAGAGCAATTTTTGTCTTTGATTTTGAAAAGATAAAGCCAACTTTTACCAGCTTTATTTCATTTTTGGACCAACCACCAGCAACAAAAACTTGGACTGACGCCATCTTGGTTGGCTGCTCATAGTAACTCTTGGTTGGAGCTGGCTGCTGTTGTTTAGAAGAGGTAAACCCACATAATTTACTGCCAGCCAGCCTTCTCTTCCTAATGCAGACTTTAATGTTCGGGGATGAGCTTTTGTCCTAGACGCAGCAAGAACCACAATGCCAGTCATTCCTATAACAAGTGGCTTTAATTGGGGTGACATTATGACATTGGAGGAAAGAGAAATTCAACTTTTTAAAATTTATGACCTCCCTTATCAACCTCGCTTATAAAGAATAAAAGATTTTTTTTCTACAAACTTTTGAAAGAGAACCAGGGCAAAGAGTTCAGCTGACTAGAGCTGAATGCAGTCTGATAGCTCACTGAGAAAAATACATCATTATAAGCTGTTGAGCCACAGAGAGCAATTGGATTTTAAGTTCAAGAGGCAACTTGAGCTTATCAGCTTGCATTATTTTCTCTGAGCATTTTTATTCCTGTCAGAACAAATTGCAAGACCAGCTACATTTTTGAATGTGCAGATTAGGTTTGTTTATAGATAATTTGCTTAGTATGATATGTTTATTGTGTAATACATTGACACAATCCTTCCAGCTCACTGTGGGAAAAGCAAGCGTTTTAATCATTAATAATGAAAACCATAAATCTGCATAATTCACTAGAACAAAATCAATGCTGCATTACTGTAGGATCTCATATATGTTCAGATGAGATCACTGTTTAGACCACATTAGTCAGTTCTCTTGGGCCTTTTTACTTTGACAGAACAAAAAAAGCATTAATCACATTTCATGGGAACCAACCACCAGTGGTTCGGCACAGTGATGCTTCTGGGTGACTTTATTGTTCTGACTCTTCATGCTCTGAATATTAATTTGATCATTGCGTGAATCTTGTTTTCCAGACAGAGCCAAAACACTGAGACTTTGTTCATCAGATAACAGCTTTATGAATTTGGCATTGGTTATATTTTACAAACAGATGTTTGAAGGTGATGAATGAACCACAGATTTTATCTCCAACTGCTGTACATATTAATCTCCTCCACCCTTGCCCACACAAAAGTTCCACATTACATGTTGCACACATGCAAACTTATTATTCCATGGGCACAAAAGACAGAAAAATAATACTGTGGAGGCAAATTGACATAATAACAATGAAAAACAGCAGGCAATTTGTCTTTCGACATATTTAACCTATAATAATGTAGGTGATATCTAATACAAGAGAGACATAGCTGATCTTACGAATAAGATTTTCAAGCACAGACATTCATTACCAAGGACAAATTAAAACAATCACATTGTGTCTTTTTCACATCCTTTTCTTGGTCTGTAACCCATGTCTGAGGAGAAGAGTTCATTGTTCGGTCAGCTCCAGTGAAGCCACCCCTGTTCTCAGCCTTCAGCATTAGTCTGCTGCAGGGCACCTCGGCCTGAGGCTCTGTTTATGCCCCTGCTGGCTTTTTTCGAAGCTGCAGGATCTGCTCAGTATCTACGCCAGCTGTGAGGCCATCCAAGAAAAACACAGCGATGGCTGAATCTTCCTCATTGTTATACAAAGATACAGTCTGGTCTGGATCTGCGTCTTTGCTGTTTGTCACAAGTGACCTTATTTAGCCTCTGCCTCTGTTGACACTGTATAAAAGAGGACCACATGATTTAAAGTCACAAAATGCTGTGAGTACATGAACACATTAAATGGATGCTGAGCAATTGCCTTATTTTACTCGAGGACTCTGTGGACATTAACAGTAATTAGAGCTGCAGGTGTTAGCTTGTGGGCAAGGACAGGGCTCTGTGTGTCATGCAGGCACAAATCTGAAGCTGAAATCAGCTGTTGGACGTTGCTCTCTCCACCATTCCCCTCCGGGGATTGCGAGCAGGACAGAGGTAGCCTTTCAGGTGCAAGCGCATCTTGCTGTGCAGCGAGGCATAGATGAAGGGGTTGTAACACGCAGAGCTCATAGCCACTAAATGACAGCTGACTTGTAGGACATTTATGTAGCGCTTGCCTATGATGTGGAAGTCCGGGTCCAGATCCAGCAACAGGTTCAGCACCTACAGAGTGACATGGGAATACTTGTGTTATGGTAAAGTTTCATCATGTGACCCAAAATAGAATGTATTCACCAAACCTCTACGATTAAAAACTCACAGGGAACTATTAACTATTAACCATTTAGAGGCCAAATAATTTTTAACAGTTTATTCTGTTTTTTCCACTGGAAAACCCTACGGGGCACTTTATCATACTGTTGTATTTAATCTACCATAGAGTGCTCCACAAAATGGCACAACTGCAGTCTTTTTTTCAACATGAGCACACCAGAGGGCAATTCCCTTTCTCATGATGATAAAGTCCTAATCTTTTGGCCTTTTGCATGGCTCATTGTGGATGAAATGTTGTTTTTGTAGAGACAATGACTTGAGGATAAATGTCTGTGGTTAACAATGTGTAAAATTCAATAATTTCATGGACACTTAAAGCCTCATTCCCTTTTCATCATTTTTAGATCAGTTGCCTTTATGATTTCCAGGCAGATATGTTCAGATGAATATAAACTTCATCTCCCTTCCAAGTCTAACTGTCAAAACAAGATCTTCAAATTCCTCTGAACAGCTTAAAATTGAATGATGGAAAACGATGGTTCTGCTTAAAAAAACTTGTAATTTGGCTAGTTTTAGATCTAAAACGCTGGAGCTAAGACTCACCTGCAGGGGCAGCCAACACAGGGCGAAGGCCAACACCGAGGCCACCAGCAAAGAGAAGGTCCTCTTCCTCCTTTGGCTCCAGCGCTGCTGACCAATCGATGGCTCCCCAGGTACTGAGTAGCGCTTTAGGCTGACAGTGATGGCACAGTAGGATACGCTGACTGACAGCAGTGGGATCATGTAGGAAGCTATGAGAATGAAGCAGGAATAGAGCAGCCGCAGATGGCCACTATTTGGCCAGAATTCCTCACACACCACCAGGTTGATGCCACTAGGTCGCAGGTCCAGGTAACGTGTGTAGAGAGACGGAGGAGCAGCCAAGGCCAGAGATAAAAGCCAGACACCCAGAGTTATTGCACCACAACCCCACACAGAGATCCTCTTCCTTACTGGGTGAGCTGGAACAGAAAGGAATAAACAGATTCACCATATTCATCATCAGCTGGATCAAAGGGATGCTTCGATGTCTTTTTGTCTTAAAGATGTAAGTCTCTTACCTACAACAATGTAACGGTCCACAGCAATAGCAGTGAGTGAAAGCACTGATGCAAACACTGTGGCACATTGCAATAAGGGGACCAGGTGGCAGAGGGGTCTCCCAAAAGCCCAGCCATGACTGTCGAAGGCATAAGACACGGTCAGTGGGACGCAACTCAAACACATCAGCAGGTCTCCAGCCGCTAAGTTACCGATGAAGAAGTTGGTGGCGTTGTGGAGTTTCTTGTCAGCTAAGATACAAGCCAACAGGAAGGAGTTGCCGACACCAGCCACCACCACTAGGAGGCAGTAGAGAGGCAGAAAGAGAGATTTGAAACGGAGAAGAAGCTCCATGCCTATAAACGTGTCCAGGGGGTCACTGTGGTTGAGTCCATGGCTTTTGCTGCCTTCCAGTATTTCTAGTCCTGTTTCATGGCTGCTGTTCCCACTCACACTAAACTCCTCATCCATGAGAATATCCATGTTCCTGGAAAGAGAGAGCATGATCAACAATCCACAAGTAGAGCTGCTGCAGGAGTCAGAAGTAAGTAATAAACCTCATAGATGGGATTCTTTTCAGATGATGTGGATAATAAATATATGTGGCCTGTACTTGTTCTGTTGGGAATCAGCTGAAAGAAAAGGTCACTGACATTTCCTTAGATATCAATAAACCCAGTGCCTCTTGGTTTAGCATTACTTACAGTTATGCGCTGCACATTTTTTGAGTTCCATTTGATATTTCTGTGACATCAAAAAGGGGCTTAATTTGTTCCCACTCTTTGGACAATGGTGAATGTTTACTCCAACATTTTTTATGGAGAGCAGAGTCAGCAAAACAAAGCACAGTGATTAAAATCATAAAGCCGGAGACCTGGACAACCAACTGTAAGTTCGATGAGTTCGAATGATCAATTGGCTCTCAGTCATTTAAGTGGCGAGACTTTGAGCCACTTGATCATTCAAGCCCATTTAGAGGATAGAAAAGGCAAAGAAAAAGGGACTTCTGAGTTTGAGTTATAAAGCACGCAAAATGCTGCACTGCAAGCTGCTGTTCGAGAAAAAAGTTAATATTAAATGGTCGCATTGCTACTTTTTAAATTTTTTTTACCATACATTTTGTTCTCAGACAAGTCTGCTATGAAAAGGTCTATTGCCATCCACTTTGTGTTAAATGTGTGTTAAATACAAAAACCATATCATTTTATAGCTGAAAGCCAATTACTTTGTCTGAATGTAACCACTGCAACTTCCATGCAGCGCAAAAATCCCTCTGAC
Source organism: Acanthurus leucopareius (assembly GCA_029814765.1). Lineage (NCBI taxonomy): Eukaryota > Metazoa > Chordata > Actinopteri > Acanthuriformes > Acanthuridae > Acanthurus > Acanthurus leucopareius. Next base: position 2,660,253 of record JAQMCX010000054.1, on the reverse strand, counting down.
TGTGACTCATAGCAGCTGTTTAATACCTCTTAGCTCTGTTAAAATTACACTTTGCTGAAAAAATAGCAGCCAGTATAGAAGTGGATACCAATTTACTTTTAAAAAAAATGAGAGACATATTTTGAAATTTGAGAAAAACAGATGACAGAAATCATTTATGAGATTAGAGGAAACCTGGTGGGTTGCTGTCTAGCTTAAACGAAAGTTCTGTAAATGAAGATTTTCTAAAATCTGCAAGGAAAAAAATACTGTAGAAGATTAGAGGTTACTTCATTATTCACTTTTGTCTTTTCAGCACTATTGCAGAGAGGGAATTTCTTCTCTTTCCACTATGATCATGCAGGTGGCGGGGGAGGCAAATAACACACATTCTTTACTTGTGCTAAAAAGATTTATGGGAGTTAAGTTCAGGAAACTTCTTTACTCAAGTAAAAGAGAAAAAGCACAGTCTCTAATATAAACATTCTCTCCGAAATGCTGTCTGAAGGATATTTCAATTAATTCAATCCATTCAATAATGCAGTCAAATAACAAAAAAATACACTGTAAATAATGATCATTAACTTTGCTCCAAAGTGCTAATTAATTTTCAGTGTCAGCGACAGAACTCTAAAACATCATGCTCTGTTATCATCTGCAACGTTAGCTGGTTCACTTTCATCCGTGTCAATACTAGTTCTTACTGTCTGCCACAGACATCACATGCACTAGTCGACTCCTCTCTACACCCAAGTCTCCCTTTCTAGTCTGTTGCACCTTTTATGTAGTTTTTGTCATGTCATGTCTGATGAACACACCAAGGACTCTTTTTTTCTGTGTGTTAATGTCCCATCCATTTCTGTTGAAATCGTTCCTTATAAGAGCAAAGAGGCCGTCAATGATGCAAAGTGAAAAAAATCCATAAGTTCCCTCAAACCATCAAAACTAAAGTAACAAGCCTGTTAAAAATATAAGGCGTAGAAAGAACAAATGCCTGAGAAAAATTTGCGGAGGGTAAAAGTAAAAAGTTTTCAGTTCAGATACATGAAAGCTCTATTTAATATCAGTATTAAAGTTTTTGTACTTAGTTCCTCCCGCCTGTGTCAGCCTTGTTGCAGTGGCAGCTCCCCCGCTCTGTTTGGCCTTCAGCAGTTAATACTGAAAACACCAAAGTGCCTCCATCCACTGAGAAAAATCAGGACCAGCACTCAAAACATTTTGTGATGCCTTTGAATCTTTTTCTTAATGTCAACTTCTCTTTCTTTAAAAAAAAATAACATCCTGACCTTTCTCCACAGAGCAGAGTTTCCTGTATATAGAGATTATTTTGGTGGCCGAATAGATTTGCTCTCCTCTAAAGGGTTTTTTTTGTCCTTAAAGGTTTGTGTGGTAATGCAGCTGAGGGCGCATACTGATTGAAAGACCATATTCAGAGGAAAGCTAATGAATGTAATGCTCTTGGTGGCCAACTCTTTGATTTTGCAGCTTTCCCAATGCACATGTAAAACCCTGAAACCCCCTCACCTTGCAAGTACAAAAGAGATTATTTTCTAGTGTGTCCAAACAGATCTGATAAATTGGCTTACTGCAGTAAGACCATACTCTTCAGGTCATATTTCTAAATCTTAATTCCTTTCATTTCTAATGAGTAACCTCAAGGTAGTGTATTTAGCACACTCTGGTGGTCATGTGAGTGTAACTGGACATTCCAAATGATAAGAAAAGTGTGTTATGATTTAGTACGCCATATTTTTGACAAGCCAAAAACAGGAAATGCCGAATGCTTTACTTGTGATCTTTCATGTCCCTGATTTGCCCCGTAGGTTTGAAAAGAGGGAATAATTTCTCCACCTATTGTAAGCAACTTTAGCCACGTAATTCTCTGGGCTCAAAGTCTTCCAGGGGGCCCCATGTGCCAGGCAGGCCCCAGCTTTTTAAACAACAACTACAAAAAAGACAGAGTGAGCCTCCCTCTGTGTTTCAATGGAGGAGATATTCAGAGGTACACAACATGGTTTGGTTTATTTTGCCTCCCTCAGAAACAGCAATCCAAATATTTATTTATGAGTCATAAGTATTGCCGGTCATTTGGAGAAGTGACTGGAGCCTAAATTGTTTTGTTTTGCTTCTTTGTTTTGAAAGTGCTTGTGCTTTCTCCACCTTAAACACTGATTACACCGCTTGATATCTCTGACTGAGGTTGTGTGAGGTTATGTATGATGGCAGCAGAAATCACTTTGAGCACAGAATTTAAGCAGCGTACTCGAATTCAGCCTTCATTTTATTCTGTTTAAAAGGCAATTATATGTGAGATTAATGGATTTTAATGTCATATTTCAGGTTACATTGGCACCTAATGCAGTAAATAATAAAGAACATTTAGTATCTTACCACATTATCGTTGCTGCACAGTGTAGGGAAGCACATTTTATTATTCCTGAACCAAGGATGTATTTGAATTGAGGTTGAATTCTGAAAGAAAACAGTGGAATCTGACGGATTGCCTGTATGGATAACATAAGGACAAAATCTACCAAGAATATGCACTAACACGTCGGCTGGCTCCCCTACTGATCTCATTTAAATGAATGTGTTTCTTTATGCAGGTCAGTTTCTTCCGAAATCCACAGCAGTGCTTTGAGCTGGATACTAATGCATCGTGTGGATGTTAAGCAGGTGTAATTTTAACTATGAGCCCTGTGTGTAATCTTCACACTATATAGCATTTTTTCCTCTTTCTCCTTAGTCGTGTGGAGCGACAGAGTTAATTAAAAGCCTGATGCTTCACACAAAGACAATTAGAAGGGGAACCATGTGCTTGAAAAGTGACAGCATGGTGTCCTTACCAAGCCTCTGTATGTACAAACTTAGTAGGGTGTAGGAGCAATGTGAAAATTGTAATCTGATGGTGGCACTAGAGGAAAGGTCATCATCAAATAGATTATTGTTCATCTTGAGGGAACAGTGGTTGTCTGCATCAAATTTTATACCAATCCATTTAATAGTCTTGGAGATATTTTGCTCAAAATCACAAATGTCAGACTTGGGTTTCACTTGGGAAAAGGTCAGGAAATACTAAAATATCATTAGAATTCACTGGCCTGAAAACATGAGCATCTGTACAGAATTTTGTAAGAAATCTGCAGATGTTGAGATTTTACTGGATAGTTAAAAGCTTTGCAAGAAGCAAATTTTGGGGAATTAAAAAAGGTCATTAGACTTCATCCTCTGGTCATGATGAAAACTGTGCACCAAATTTCATGACTCTCCATTCAATAGCTGTTGAGACATTTCAGTCTGGACCAAAGTGGTGGATTGACTGAGTAGGGGTGACAACATCATCCCTGGAGCCTTTTCAGCATTACTAGAAACTGTGTAAATGGGAAGAAGAAAATATAACGATTGCAGATGCTTGTAGGGCAGGATGGTTCACTGAACATTTTGATGAGTGGGGAAGATGTGAATCATATGGTCTTCAGAGTCAAGCAGATGACACCCAGCAGGAGAGCTGATATGGACATGTCAGACAGTGAAAGGCTATATATCAGGTTCTACACACTTATCTCTTCTGTGCATGCAAACAAAAAACAAAATAAACCACCAATGTAGCCCAAGGAAAACATGATTTGTGTTGCTTTTATGAATTGAGTTTTATCTGGCAATCCAGTGTGCTTTCTGGTTCTCAAAAATGAGGGTTATGATCCCAATTAGACTGCATTTAAGTCCACCGAGAAACTGCTACAGAATGCTAATTTTGTAAAACCACATCTATCACCGAGGATGTTTTATGCAAAATTATGCACCATAAACAATCTTTTAATAAAGTCTAGGCTGAGAGGGGTTAAGGTTGAGTTTCCATCACAGTCAGATGGTGATAAAATCTTTAGCATGTGGATCTACAGCAGTGAATCAATATGTGCAACGCAACTGTACAATCAATTTGAAGAGCATGTTAAATTATTTTCCATGTCCAATTTAAAACCTTTTAGTGACCATTACTTGCTAAGCAGCACTCTCCACTTTGGTGCAAGTGTCTCTCAGTGGCAGACTGTATTGTGTCTTTGATTTTTAATTTGTCATGCACGCATCTACAATCAACAGCAGGAATACGTTTACTGATCCCATCTGGTCCACGCCGTCGACATTATCTGACAGCTTGAAAGAAGCCCATCCTTGCCTAGTGACGCTGTTGCCATGGCCTCTGTGGAAACCATCCAGACCCTGCAGCTAATTTGTGAGGCGTGATGAGAATTGAGAACCCTCGAAATGCAAAACAGGAAAGAACACTACGGACGACTTTTCCCTATTTTGTCTGCTCTGCCATATATATTTTTTTTTTAATTCAAAATTTTTTTTTGCTGTCTGACTCCTCTGACATTTCCTGAGCACTGGGACACTTAATATACATTTTGCATTCACATCATCCTGTGGCAGCTTAGGCATCCACAGGGAGCAGAGGCTGAACAAATAAGTGGCACAAATGAGGTCAAAGTTGAGTATGATGAGGTGACTTAATGGTGAACCTCATTATTTTTGAATGTAGGTGGCTTGTTCCTGTTGACTCTGTGTTAATGCCACACAAAAATGTCTCATGGTTTCATTGCAGACATTTGAGAGAGTTGGCAGATAGAGTTTGTGCCATCTTTAACTTTTAATAACACTTTCTCTTCGCTCCACATTAAAATCTCCATGCCTAAAAGGTTGTGTGTGAATTGCAGTGTAATGCAAGTTTGAACCAGTTGCTAGTTTTAAAGTCGGTGCTGTGAAATTTCACATTGCAGTGTGTCCTTTTCTGCAGGGCTAATGATCTACTGCTGGCTTAATGTTATTATCTCCTGCTGACCCTTTCATTAAGAGAGGTCAGAGCTTCTCTAATAGCATCTGCACTGCCGACTGCAAACACATATATACATTTGAACAAGTACAGGGAATAGAAAAAAACAACGGCCAGGGTTTTAAGGTTAATTGCATTAGGCTGAATGCCTGCAGAATTTATGAGCTCTTTCTTGCACCTGTCAAAAACTTTTTAATTGTATTTGATACTGGTGGGTAACAGTGCATTCATGTGTTAATTTACACTAGGGTTGGGAACGTAAGTTTACAACTTGTACAGGTGTCACAATTAAGTCATGCATACAGTGTGTTCAATCTTGAGAACCATCCTCAATAGACTTGAAACTTGTCGAGGACTCAAAGTTTAGACTCAAGAAAAATCTTCATTTTTCACTTTTTTACTTGTTCATTGTATGGTGCATTAACATTAAAGAAAGTCTTAAAATCTGAAAGGCTTAAGATCAATCCCTCCTTACTATCATGCGTAACCCTCCGGTGCTTATAGCCGCAGATGACTGTAAGATGGAGCAGCAACACCATGGCTTGCACACCTGCAACAGCTGCACCATTTATTATAACTTTTGTCTCTTATTATTGTACACAAAGCCTTAGCAAAGGAATCCCATTATAAACACCTGCATGTGTGCAGTTTTAAATTAGAGGATGCTAGACCGACAACATCAAACTTTATCATGCACCTAAAAAAGCAGCAGGATACATGACACCCTGATGTTCAGTTCAGCAACAACCGTCCAGGCTTTAAAACCTGTGGGGTAACTTTATCATTGATGTTCTGCTGCCACCATCTGCCGGCTGACGTCAAACCAACGTTGAACACAGGCATGTTACAGGTATTACGTTGACCATGTAACTGTAACATGACAGCTCTTAAACTAATTTAAAGTAAATTTCAAACTACTCAAATGGAGAACATCCATTTTTTAACTCACCCTCACTATTCTGATATGAAAAGGTTGACGTTACCTGCAACATTGGCTTAGAAACAGTTAGACCCTTGTGGTTTCAGAGGGCTTTCGAAAACACATATAAAATAATAGCAGTATTTCAATTCAGCAACAGACAAGCGAGCTCTTTCTTCAGTAAACAGGACGTCTACACTTGGTCTATGCTGTAGCTGAATGTTTTAATTTACAAGGCAAAACACAGTTATCAACTTTACCAGAGAGCTTTGATTTTGTGTTTTTTTTCATATTCTTTTGCAATGATCTGTTTAAAGTGATTGAATACAAAACCACTGACCAGTGCTGTTACTGCTAACGGATAAATAAAAAAACACATGTCTGATAATACATTAGTACAGTCTTTGAATTCCTTCGACATTGCTATAGAGTGCTGTTTAGGAGCAGCAGATGATAGAATGCTCATAATTACCATAAGAGCCTTGAGACTTGCCTTGGATTTGCAAAGAAATTACTTTTGAGCATCTCTTGACTTACAGACAGGAAAATAACACTTCCCCACTTGCCAGATTAGTTTACTTTTCCATATTAATTCAAGGAGCTTTTGCAATTTTATCATTTTCCTCATGTCGGTGTTCTTGTTTGTCTTCAGGATGTGATTTTTTCTGACAAGAGATCTGGGAAATGCAGTGTTATTAACTGCTGTTTCAACTCAAATTCTGGCAGAGCACTCCTCCCTTCTGGTCTTCATTCATGCTGTCAGGAAGCACAGATGCCACAGAGTACCAGCAAAGAAATTCAATTTTTTTCATATTGAAATTACTATGTAGTAAATGGGCTAAGACATTCAGAAAAATTCTTTCAAACCTAGTTACTTAATCTTTTAGGCTTTCTGCAGGATTTGCTTATGAGGAAATGAAACTGGTATATTTAACAACAACAAAAAAAAATTTTTTTTTTAAGATACGTAAAAGATGGAGAAGCCTCCAAACTGTGTTCCTTGTACTCTTCTTCATGCAAGGTTGACAAACGAAACAGAGCCCAAATACATTCAACAACATGATAGATACTGCACTGCGTATGTTTGTATATTATCCATGTTAGTCAGGTTCTTTACTTTCTGTTGCTTATTTGTCAGTTTTATTTGTCTATATTGTACTAACATTCAGTGAGGAGCCTCCGTAAAATATTCAGCATAAATTATTCATTAAAAACAAAGTCAAAATAAATAAAACCTTAAATATGTATGTGCATATGTATGACATGTTGTATACAGATGAACATATACAAAGAACTAAATTACCCTGCAGCCTGCAAATTACACATAAAAGAAACATGTCATCTTCTGGGATTGATGCACCTGCAGCTTGATCAAACATGCTTGTGCTTCTTTGGTGCTCTGTCGTTGGGCTAAATCGCTCAGGTGTTGATTGCCAACTAGATTGTAATGAGCCAATTTTAGTCCACCTTGATGTCAAAATTTGTAAGTGTGATCAATTTATATGAGCATTCAGGTCCTTTCACATCAGATGTTAGGGTTTTTTTCAGCCTTTTTATGTTTATTGGAAAATCTTGCTTTCATATGATGATACTTGTGAATCAGCAGTCTAAAATAAATTAAAATTTGCAAGTAAAACTTATAAATAGACAATTATTGAAATTACATTGCATATTAAATTGCACTTCTTCATCCTAATGAAAATGAGTGTGTAGAGCAAATATCTGAGGGAAAAAAAACGTTCATGCTTATTAACTGTGTACCATGTGTGGATGCATTTCTGTAAATGTCAACGCATGCTGTGAATCAACACATAGAGATTATGTATCTTACCTGTGCAGATGTTTAAAACTGGAGAGACTGAGAATATCCCTTTGTGGTCTTTCCTCAGGTCTGTAATTGAGCTGATTTTCTTCTCCTTTTTTTGTCGCCTTTTTTTCCTTCACTCCTTTTCTTTTTCACAAATCTTAAATCTGTGGATAGACATGCCCTTCTGCAGCCTATATAGGAGCCCAGAGTGATGAGAGGAGTCAGGCAGGGAGACGATGTTCCCTCACTCAGCACTGAGAGAGAGTGACATGAGGGAGGGAGAAAGAAAAAAGGACCCACATAACCTCTCTGCCTCAAATCCTTGTAAATTGTGCCCCCTCCCATCTATTCTCCTTTATTTTGCATGGCATCCACCCACTACATAAAAGAACACACATGTGAACACACACTTCAGCATGTGTCTTTTATAGCATGCTGAAAAGACCTGTGCAACAACCTGTTATTTGCCCTCAGGGTAGAGGGCATCCGATTGGTTTTGTTGTATTTGCTTTATAAAAGCCTTGATTGCCTGCAGATTTTTTTACACCTTGAGATGAATGAGGCAGAAAATGAGCCACCAAGTAAGAAATAGAACAGAATCATTTACTGTTTTGTCTTCTGGGTGAGGGGGAAAATGAAAAATGTCTAGCTATTTCTCCAAATATGACGAAAAAATTGCATAAAATGCATAATCAAATGAGTGAGGTGCAGACGTCTGAGGAAGACGTCAGCTCCAGTGCACTTGGTGCCTGTGCATTATTAACCAATCAATACCAAACAATGCATGTAATTGTCTTCAGTTCTTTGCGTCATATCTTTAAACACGGTTTAAAAAAAAAACACCACACATACACACAAGGGAATGAGTCTTTCTACACCAGGGAAAGCTTTTAACATCATTTATCTTGGTGATGCCCTTTGTAATGCAATGCCCTCTCAGAAAAAAAAAAAAAAACCCTGCTGACACATCAACAGTGAAAGAGCCATCAAGTAATGTTCAGATTATTGTACCTGCTCTCAGCTACTCCTTCATCTCGCTCTGGTGAAGGTTTCTCCTTATCGCTATTGTTGGACATATGATAAGAATCTGACACTTGAACTCAGAAATTTGTTCCATAGGTTCTCTTCAACCACTTCACATCACATCGCATGGATTGAGGGTCCAATTTAATACCATTCAATAGAACACACTATTCCGGCAATCCTGTGAGAGCTGCGAGCAAACCAGCGCAGAGCAGAAAAGAAACAGACAGGGAGAGGTAGTATATATGGATTATTAGACTTTAGAGAAATTCTGTGCTGCAGGTCTTTCTGGAGCCTGAAAAAAAGGATTAATGTTTGATGAGTTTGTCACATTGCCATAGAAAGCTTCAAAAGAAAAGGGGGATTGAAAAAGGCAGTGGTATTAAGGAGATTTTCAGCTACAGGTGTTGAAGATTAATGCCAAAAATAAACATCATAACTGCGTAAATACAGGTTTTGATGCGTGACGTGCATTCATTTTAAAACATTTATCCTTCAGCCAGCTATAGTTACGTCTTTGCCAACCCCTAAATGTTCAATGATTGATTTGTGTTCATGCATTATGCTCCTAACTAATGTCTTGCCTCACTGACTGAATAATAATTATGTTTTTTCTGTTCCTTGCTGATTTATGGGTAAGATTTGAGTATTCAGGTGCTGCAGTGTAAGTCTACATTTAACCTTGTTAACTGTGTGTCACAGCTGTCTGTGTAATTGACTTGTCAGTGAAATTACTGTCAGTTTTTGTTTGAGATATATTAATTGGTTGAGAGCATGTGTGAAGAAAGCTTGAAAATGATTTCTATCTGTAGGACGTCTTGCTTCCAATTATAAACATGCATTTTAGACTTCAAAGCTCTGTAGAAAATGTTTGTGGTTTTAAAAAAAGCAGAATGCAATTTATTCTGACTTACAGAGGTGGAGGAAGTCTTCTGATCTTTTTTTTTTTTTTTTAAGGTGACTATCAGAGGTAAGAAACTCAAGTCACATGGCCTGACTTGAGCCAGGTCAGCAGTCAGTGTTGATGACTGGAAACCTGACTTGGACCAGAGACAGATGACTTCAAAAGACTTGATTTTTTTAAATCAGTATTTGCATTTTTCCAGAAAAAATACATATTGAGGGACAAATCTTTCATTTTAAAAATTTTTCAACCGAGCAGGACATGATAATCTTTATGACTTGTGTCTTTTTAGCTGATCTATTTTTTTGTTCAAATGTTAGCTTAAAAAGCTAAAACAGCTAATGTTGAGTCATACTACGTCAGACTTGGCTTCCCATCAGTTATGCATCCTGAGTCACCATGTCATCAACATAAGAGACAATCAGAGGGCTGAGTTGGAACAATAAAGCCATTAAGCTATAGGGACACCTTATTATCTAGTTTTCCTTCCCTCCTATTTAAAAAGCCTTTTTAATGCACCATTAATTTGAATTGTGTGCCTCTGGTGCAATTTTTTTTCTGCCAGTGTTTGTTAAACTCAGTGTTTTTATAGTAACAATGTATCAAATATAAAGGGGTCACTGGGAGTGACAAACCTACACAGAATTATCACCTGAGCCTGCAGCTCCTCTCAGCTTTAATGTGAGTTTAAGTTTCAGTGAAAGAGCTGTACACTGCTTTCTCTGCACGAAATAGCAGACAGATAAAATCAGCCACTGAATGGATAAATAGCGCATTTAGCACCTAATGATCCAGTTAGTTTCCTCAGTGGTTGGTAGAAACCAGAGCTAAAAAAGACTCAAGATCTGAGAATAATTTTCACATTTTAATTTTTTCATATTTATCACTAAGGACAATCCAATAAAGAGCATTAATCATCACCACTTTAAACATACCAGTGTTAGACAACTTGCTTCAGTGTTTTAATTTGCAACTCTGGTCCTTGACTGTGTGCTAACAAGCTCACCATATCAACTTAAAAAGATGATGACAATATTATAATATTGTGCCCACAACTTGTTAAAACTACCTTTAAGAGGCCAAAAATCTGAAATTTTTATTTATTTTAGGGCAAAAAAAGAGTCCTCAGCAACTAAAAGTCCTGCATTAAAACTCTAAGATAGGCAAACACATAACTTATACAGGCAGGTATCAAGCACAGATCTACAAACATTAAGGAACCCAATCTAAGGTGTTTTGAATGGAGGCAAAAAGAAGAAAAATAAAGTTCTGCCATAAATCAGGATTAATTTTGGACTTTTTCTAAATCTTTGTTTGAGAAACATTCAATTATTGTTCTTCTTCAGTGTTTGAACAAGTATTTACCATAAATCAAACCATCTGAGATGATTAGAGAGGAAATCTTCACTCTTGGGTGGAACTGCAAACACATCATAGACAAGTGAAATGTGATAATGAAGGCCCCAAACTAAATCACTTTTTCATCTTCAGTATGAAGCACATTTACAGTTGCGACACAAATCCAGGTCATTTCACACTGTGTAGAGTTTTGATTTTGATTGCCACTGAACTCTGATGTTTAGAGGGTGTAACAGCACATCATGTCTGCCTCACTAAATGTCACAGTCTGTCTAATTTTGATGCAGAACCCCTTAAGGACACCTTCAGTAACAAACAGTCATGGCACATTAGCTTGACTTTACAACCCATTGCAGCTCTGACCTCCATATGTCTGAATGTACACAAGCCTCAGCCTCCCTCTGGGAAGGAAACACACTGGAGACGGGGTCGAGGAAAGAGATGAGAGAACTGAGTGACCACGTTAAGAGGATTAGTGTTTGAAATAAAAGCAGAGGGATGGCGCTTTCCGTGTAGAAGAGACACAGATGACTATTGATTGCAGCAAAAAGCATGAATTGAACAGATGCAGCTCTTTAGGCTACAACAGGACGTGATAAGTAGGAGATTTGATTGAAAATAACAAGACAATAAAGACATGCATGATAGAAAGCTCCATGTGTTTATGGTTGTAAGAAGAGAGAAAGAGAAAGCAACAAGTCATCTATCTTAATTTCATGCCTGGATGCCAAACCCATCATTAAACTCAGTGATGTAAAAACGTGTAACTTGCCTGTTGTTGCTTTCTAAAATGACATTTTCACACTCACATGTGTTTTATCTGATTTTTTTTTTCTGGCAACAGCTAATTCATTTCCAGTTTTGCCTGTGGAAGCAGTGCATTGCTTACAGGGACCTATAGCAAAGTCTAAAGCAGAGAAAAAATCTCCTGATCACATACACACTTTTAGTGGATCACTTGTGTTCAGGTTGTGTAACCGTGTTTGGCTCAAACACCAGGAGCCTCTAGAGATGAAATCAATGCAAATATTTTAAAGCAGAAGACACAGTTAAACAAGTCGTCTGACCAAAGCTTGTTTAACAGAATCACTGCAGGATTTTTACTGAAATTTACCCAAGAATTACTTCAGTGTTTAAATGATACACACATTTCCCTGAGTGTGACTAGAATAAAAATGCTTGTGAATAATTGGCAGCCTATTTTCACAGATAACCCCACATGTGCTCCTGAGTTGCTTGGCTTTTCCAAATGGGAATGTTTGCCCATCGTTATATTCAAAGCTTATGGAATATAAATAAATGCTGCTGCCTGCTGCTACAAATCTGCTCTTGAGCAAGACGGAGACATTATGAGCAGTGACCTGCCAGATGAAATAGAGCTGGACAAAGTTAGACTGTGTTTGAGAACTATTGTGATTTCATATGCATGTGTTGGTTCAGGCACTATTTGCAGCTGTTTGTTCATCACTAATTTGGTAGCAGCTGTCTGGAAGATCTCTAATTTACAGGACACATGGGCCTCAGCTAAAAGTAATGCTTTATCATTTTGGTTGTAATGAAAGGAGCTATTGCTGCCCTGTGAAACTCTGGCTCAGGAGAAAAAACACTTTATCTCTGGTGTTTTTCGATTTAAAAGAAGCTGGCATTGGAGAGATGTTAGCAATGTTCTGACCTTTTTGGTGCTGGAGATTTTGAAAATTGTCAATGTGACAAATAGTCTATATCACTGCTGAGGTACATGGAGTTTTGTAAGGATTTTTTCTAATCTATTTGGTAATAACACACCATGTTTATCAAAAGCTGGTACTCACTTTGCCCCACACTGTGCAAATAATTCATTTGTTTCTTATTTAAATCAATCAAAATCAGAATCATACAAATATTTCTGTATGTTTTGCCACTTTTCTGCAAGTTTATGTACCTCAATGGAAAATTTATCTCTGAAGACTTTTTTTCATCCTTTTAGGCAGCCAATGGTTCCCATTCATTTTAGTGTGAAATGAAAATCTGCTGTGTCTTGCAAAGCGCAGGATGATAGACGCTGCTGTATAATCAGCTGGCCCGTTCACTCCTACTCACAGGCGCCGTGCGGTGACAGTTGTTAAGTTGGCGACAGAGTCTGGGCTAAAAATCTGTACAGTCTTTAAGCACCTTCAAAGAAAATTGGGCCAGATATTGATGTCACTTCTGAACCAATCTGAGCTGTCAGAGCGAAAGACTGCAGTGCCTCGCAGTTTCACCTGAAATCTCTTTGAAGTATTATCGACACATCGGGGAAGCACAGATCCATTATCACTCACAAGCAGAGCTTTACATGAGGCACTGACTGTCTTTACCTGTATAGTATAAAAAGCACTTACAGTCAGTGGGATGTGCATTTTTTAAAAAAATGCTTAAGTAACAGTTTAGCGTGTTTTTAAGCATGAAAAAAATAACTAATGGTGCATCAATATAAAAACTCTCTTCTCCTGATTTTCACTCCAAAAGTGATGCATTCTTAGTTGACCTCACTGCATCCTGCCACACTGCAAGCAGATTAGATGATGATAAGTTGCCCTTTGGTTTATAGAGAACACTCAGTGCCACCTCCACTATCTGTATGTGTTTGAGTGTACAGAACATTTTTTGTCTTTTTGAGGCGATGAAATAGCAAAAATGGGTCAATGGAACTGTCAGAGATGTATAAAAATCTTTTTTTTCTTATATCATGGTATTGTTTTTTCAACTTTCCTGCAAAATTCTTGCAGACAGCAAGTAAAAGTAACAACCGTAACAACCAAATGAAAAAAAACAACAACAACAACAACAACAAAAAGCTTTGCCTTGAAAAGCTTTGATGCTGTGGCTTTGTTGCTACTTGTTGCTGCAAGTGAAGTTTTCCTTGGTTTGCTTTTTAGCAACGCAGCAAAATCTTTCCTCCCCAGAAACAAGGCCTTGTAAAAATGGTTTAAAAATAAGTAAATAAATAAATAAATGAATGAATTATAACCTCTCTAAGGGAAGTATTCATGTGATTCTGTTGTCCTAGACTGCATTGGATCTAGCTAGGTGTAGATAAAGTTTAGATGGTCAAATATCAGTCTTTGTGGCATCAAATGGGTTTGAAGAATGTGTCTTCATTGCAGTACACACAACAGCCTTCATGCAAAATCTCAAGCCTCCTGCACATTTCCTGTTAGTCAGGCTTCCTGAATGAATGCTGGTCTTTGTCACCTTTGCCAAATTATTGTTGTTTCCATCCTTCTGTCTGTGTCCTAGTCAGTCGTCAGTAACTGTCTGCTCGTCTGTCTGTCTGTTAACCACTATAACCTGTTCATCTATCATTAAAACTACTTTATAATGTAATGAAAGCTGTGACACTGTAGCTGAAAACAGGTAAGTACACACATTAAATTGTCTTTTAGCCAGTATATGTGATATTTGAATGATGACACCTATATGACTCCTGGTAGAGATACTCTATGCTTATGATGTGCCAAATTACATCACCAATTGCACTACCCTCTTAACCGAATAAATAAGTGCAGACACGTATTCCTTTATTCCATTAGACTATGATAGATATGACATACCTGTCAGACATCATAAAATCAAGTTATTTATCTATTTAATTGAATTTCTTGCAAGTTTGTCTTGAAAACATACAACGCAGTGGGCTTAAGTAATATTCCAGGTATGATGGAATAAACTTGGAATAAGCCTGTTGCTCATTGCATGCTGCTGTGTGTAGAGCTTTGTTTTGGCTGCAAAGCAGATTGGCCCTTAGTGTGATCATTCATCAAAACAGACACAGCTGGAGGAGGTAATTCACTTGCAAAAACAAACCTTAAAATGTGATCAGAGGAGGAAGTTCACATTTGCCTGCTATATAATTTGTCTGGGAAAAAGAACATGGCCATTTCTACAGGTAAAATACAAAAAAAACATGTTGTTGTTGTTTTTTTGTCCTAGACCATACTTCACTCTCTGTCTGTACAGCCAATAATCCCCTTTCAGGCAGCTATGTGGGAGGAGTTCATTCAACTATAAAACAGAGGTCATTGCTGGGTTATATGGGTTAGTATATATGTGTTTTTATAGGAATGTACTGACACGCTGTTAAGTGACATTTACCTCATGTTTTTCAGTAATATATATGCCATGTGTCCTCTGTAAAAATAGGTGTAATTTACAGAATGAGAGAAGCAGGCTTCCACTGAATAAGATAGGTTAGAAAATAAAATAGGATTAAATGGTTATACGCTTAAGAATGAAACTTAAAAAACTTAAAAAACAATTAAGTGAGAAAAAAGACTTGCAAATATCAGTTGCCGTACTTTTACACTACAACTCAAAATTCATCCAAAGAAGGGTGACATAAAGACAAACTGGTGTGTAAACATCCTCTGACTTTTTGCATGAAATACAGCACCCATTATTGACAGTACTGAGGAGAAGTGAAAGAGGGGATGTAAAATTATTAATTAAACAGTATGTTTTATAGTTTAAGTAATTATTTAAGCACTTCATCACCTGACTCAAAGCCTTGTACCTACGACGCTGTTTTGCTGTTAAACCCTCTAAAGCTTTCACAGAAAGCCTGAGATCCCTGTGGTCACATGCTTGCAAAGCATCCAAGGTAAACACCTGTGGTGACCTTTGCTGTCAGGCTGTGACCTCTCTGAAGAGATCTGTCGGTTTAGTGTAAATCACTTTCACATTCAATGTTTCTGATGTATTTAAAAGGGCTTTTTACAAATAATGCTGTTGCCCTGATGTATTAAGTAAAAGTTTAATTTGTTTAGCACTGTTACTAAAATGGAGAGTAAAATGCCTTGTAGAAATAGAATAGATGGGCAGAATATCAGAAGTATTGTTCACCTTTTCTGTTCCCACATAGATATAATACATTACAAACATATGGGGGGATTATAAGGTTTATAGTCTTAGTCTGTTTTTTAACAATCATCACTTACAAACACAATTCATGCATGACCCAATGTGACCTTGATTATGTAATTTCTAATTACATAGATCCTTTTCAGCCGAGCGCTGTGGTTTCTGTATCAGGTATTTGAAAATCTCAAGTCAACACTTTCCATTTTCTGAGACAGTGTTTACTTGCAATTTTTGATCACATCAAACAAAAACACCACAAAGGTTTTTAACTTCAAACTTTCGGCACAGTTACTCGGAGTAGATCTGCATGTGCAAGTAACAAGAGTTGTTTAACCCACCTTCCTCTAGCTTAGGCCACAACCTCATCAATCATCTCTTTCATGTTGTACGTGTGCTAATAATAAAACAAGATTCTGGCCAGTAGTTTCGAGACTTTCATTACAAAATGCTTTATGAGGCGTAACCCTTAACCTTGACCTTATGACGATTTTTATAAAGGATTATGACTAGTTCAGAGTGCTTATAGCTATAATTATATGGTGCCTTTAGCCGATTTGAATGCATTTTAAGTATGTGCAACGTTTATGTTTGTGATGCAGTATAGACATGGGCATTGTAGTAAATGTCACTTATGGGTTAGTGCAGTAGATAGTAAGGTATAGCTAGTCATACTTGGTATAGGGCTGTATGAAACCGATGAATTCTGCTCTAACATCTTAACGTTAAGCTCAATGCAGGTTTACTCTGTCCTATATTGCCCTCTTGTGGATTTTACCATTTTCCTTTCCCTTTTGGTGTTTCTCTTTTATTCCACTAAAGTTGAGCGGGGTCAAAGGTGACATTTGTCCTTTTTGGCCAAGCAGGGACATTCAAACTTAAGTACACGGTTTCACAGTGGAGAATAGGCATGTTGAGGAGGCACATAACAGCATTCTGCCAGTGCAAATGGAAGAAAAGTTACAATGAGTGTTTATAAGAGAAAGTGATGCAGAGGCCTGTTTGTTAAAGTCTGTATTGTCACGGAGGATAAAATACTTCATCAAGTTTGATTGTGATGTTGTCTAAGAAAACTGTCTTGGAATTGATACTCATGATGCCATGAAGTACAATTTGCTCTATAAATGCTTTTGATTTCAGTTCTATTGGTTAGAAAAATTTTATAATCTCAATACAATATGTAATATTTAAAAGGGAAAATCTGTAGGATACAGAAGTTAAACCACAACCTGCAGTGGTGCAAAGTGAGGAGCATATTGTTGCCAGTGTGATGCTTTGAGTTAAATGAAACAAATAGTGAGTTAACATGGAAAGCAGGTTTCTATTCTTTGTCATTTAATTACTTTCACTTGATTTTCGACAATTTGTTTTTCACTTAAATACATCTTTGTAATTAAAATGTGGCATCATAACCTGTATAGGTGCATATAAAAAGGGCAAACAGTTACAAATGTTGAAAAACATAAAACAAAGGTACTTGACTTATTGTAAATCATTGCTTGACATATGGTTAGAAAAGGACAAGACATCTGACGTATCGATTCTAAAGCAGTTAATTGATCTGGTCTTTTTCAAACCCCAATACATTACATATCATTAGTGTGCTTAATTGAGGTATGACCTTTTTGTCATTTTGACATGTTTTTCACATTGTTTGTCTGGTAGCAGTGTAGGAATCAGTATTTAAAGTAAGATAATGAGGATTCAGGATTTACAATATATTCTAAAAGTATTTTTACATAAAGGACACTATCTCGTTATGGAAATGATGAAAGGACAAAAGCCAGAAAACAAAAGCCGGTCAACTGGAATTATCAGTGTTTCGAATGACTTGACAATTTTATCAGATTTTTGTCCACTCTTATTATTTACATAAACATACTTTACTTTTGCAACAAAAAAAAAGGACTAAGCCTCCCCCCCAAAAAATAATAATAACAATAAAAAAATGCTAAAAAATGTACATGTGTTATAACAAAGCATTATCATTGAGCAGTCCTATTACCAGCCCTGTTCAGAGAGGAAAGCCTCATTCAGACTGTTCAGTGCCTCCTCCTTACTGATCTTCTTCCACTCCTCAGGAATCGTTGCAGGTTCCTGCTTATATTCCTCCGCAAATTTATCGTTGAACCTTGTCAGCACATACCTAGAAAATAAAGAAAATTTAGCTAATGTCAAGGATGTTTGCACAGGAAAATTATATTAAGTGGCACATAACATGAAACTTCTATACTAAGACAAAATGGTTAACCAATTATACTTTTTTGATATTTAAACCTTAATGAACTGCACAGTACCTCCAGTAAGCACTAGACATCTGGTTGTTTGGGTCCTCTGGAGAGGTGCTCCAACCTCTGCATGCTGCAGTCATGCTTTCTGGACAGCTGACACTGGACAGGGAGCAGGAGTTATAAGGCAGCATGCCTTTGGGCCTGTGGAGTACAGCCCTGTGAACCTCATGGCCCATCTCCTCCACCTCACAAGGGGCTCTGCAGAGAGGACATTGCTTTTCGCAGCCTTTAACTTTGTTGAAGAGGTAGTCATGGGGCTGATTTTGAAGGCACTGGAGAAAATGGTCAATATCCAAATTTTGGGAGAATTCCTGGGCTAGGTCCAACCGCATTGCAGCCAGTAACTCCATCAGACATGTAACAAAGCGATCCCATTCTGTGGTGATACTGAAGAGAGGTCCTTCCAGAGGGGCCCTAGTGACATCCACATCTCCATCCTTCTCTAAAGTGAGGCACACTCTTTCCAGAAGTGGCTTTGAATCACTCAGTACTCCATTGGTACCTTCTGCTGTTTCACTCACTGCTGCTGCAATTTTTCCAACAATTTCTCCAAGCCTCTGTTGCCTCCATTTGTCGAAGTTGGATGATTCAGAGACGTGAGCCACCACTGTCTCTTGGATCTTTTTCAATCTGAAGTTGTCATAGGAATCCAAATATTCCAGGAAGCTTTCAAAGCAGTCCTCTTTTATCAACTCTTCCAGCAAGCTTTGGTGGAAAGCACATTGAGACTGATATTGCAGGGCTTTACCTTTGATCTCTTCAACAATGTGCATCCCCATTGGTCCATAGATGAAGTCCAGCACTGTGGGTTTGATGACCATGGAGGTGAATGCTTGAGCCACTCTTTGGCACTGGTCTCTTTTCCTGAACTGGTAGATAAACTCTGCAAGGTACTTACTCTTGGTTTCAGTGATACATGTCAAAAGCTCTCTGTCCTTGGCATAGCGGTCATGTACTTTCTGGAAGTCCTGACATGCGGCATTACAGAGATAAACCTTTAGATCGACCTCAAATGCTGATCTGATTTCCATAGATTTTTCCTTCAAAGCTTTTTCAATATTATCTAACAGTTCTGTGATGTAGCTGTCAGAGAAATCTGCTGGTGAGCTAGATTTATCTGCTACAAGCTGATTGTACTCTTCTATGATGTTACCTGCTACTTTTTGAGCTTCTAATCTCTGGAGTCTATTGTTGTCTTCAAACATGTGCTTTAATCTGCTGCGGTATCCAAAGTGCTCATCATAAACATAGAAGATAGATGGTTGGTCTTGGCCGATGACTTCAAGTTTTTTCATGTGTTTCTGGAGCCCACGCCTGACAAGATTCTCTCTCAGAATAAAAGTCACTCTTGTAGTAATATCATCTCTCTCTGAAGGCCTAAAGTCAAAGTTGGACAAAATATTACTCCACACACCCTCAAACTCCTCCTCCAGCTCTGCATCTTGAAGGAGAACTTTGGTTGACTTGCTGTTCTCAATCAGTGCTTGCAGCTTGATTTCCTGTTCTTTGTCCAGTAAGGTCTCAAATTTCCGCAACTGTGTGGAGGAACAATGACTCTCATTCCCTGCCTCCAACCTCTGTATTATCTCTTCAGTTACTTGCTCTTGGAGGTCATTCATATTACTCATAAGGACTGGCTTGAATTTATCCAATTTGAAATCATCTTTCATCAAATAGGCATCTACTTTTGACCTGAGTTTGTCCACCTCTGTTTTTATCTTCTGTCTGGCTTCATCCTTCAGCTCACTTAGAAGTCCATTTTGGACTGCAGCTTCCAAGGCCTTTGCCTTTGTGGCAACAATTTTTTTTGTTGCCCCCATAAACCAGCTTTCCATTGTTTCTTGGAAAGTATCCTCCCACTGGGAAAGCTCTGTACACAACAAAGAGAATGCTACAGCAATGTCAGTATTTTGCAGACCGATTGAGAATGATTCTGTTCTCACAGCTTCCCAAACATCACACAAGCGGCTCATAATTTCAGGCAGACCTCTCGCTTCAGACTTAGCTGACAACTTCTTCAATGCCCCAAACAAGTTTTGCTTAAGTTTTAACAATGCCTCACTATACTGTGCATCAATTGGTTCGTGGAGGGACATATTGTTCCAAGGTCCTTTGACACAGGTGATGCAGCTTGTGGTTTTTGTATGATTATCAACATTGTTGGTTTCTCCGTCCCCAGTCTCAGTCTGAAGCATATCTGATACCCGCTTCAACTGTGAAGCTTGTAGAACGCTATTTAAGCTTTCATCCTGAATGAGAAGTTGGCAAATGGGCATGGAGCCATGTTCTTTGATGCGTAGGAGGGCATTGACTACGACACTGAAATTAGTTTCAAATTCTGAATTCACATGTGATGTGATGTTCTGCATTAAAACATCACTCAGTCCTGCTGCAACAGTGGCTATTTCATTGTCTTGGATCACCATTTGTGATTTGTCGTCTAAACAAAGACCTTCCACATCTATCAAAAACAAATAATCACATTCCATGTCCTCTCGAAGGTTATTGGGAAGACACAGGACAGTCATGTACACTCCTCGGGTGGATCTATTCCTTCCCTCAGGAAATTTCACTCCAAATAATGCAGAAAGAACCTCAGCATTTTTGGCATCATGTACACCCAAACTTGTCAGCACTCTGACCCTGCAATGTTCTTGAGGTAGGCGTCGTTTGAGTTCTGCAATGACACAGCTCAGCCAACACATGGGGATGTTTGAGGCATCTCCATCCATTATTTCAAGTGGTACCCCATAGAGAAGAAGGTCTGTAGCTAAGCTAGGGAGACGCAGCACATTGTGACTTCCACTGCCAGGGCTGATGTGTGTTAGCTCAAAAATTAGGCCCATTTCACGCAAAAAGTGCTCCAGCCCCAATAGGGGTGCATCAGGCTCAAAAGGCTGAGAAAAGAGGGCTACCTGATTTTCTAAGGTAACATTCTGGCACATTTGTTGTTGGGCAGGAGAGGTTGAATCTGTCTCAGTTAATGTTAGCTCTGGTTCATCTTGCTGCTGCTCCTGGCAGCTAAAACTTGCATTTGCTCCAAACTCTGATTGATGGTCTTCGTCCTCAAAGGCTGGATCTGAAATTTGTTTTTCAAAATAAACATTGTTCTCAATAATTTCTTCACCTTGACCCATTTTTTCATTTGACATCATATCAAGCTGCTCTTTGCCTGGAAGATGTGCCAACTCAAGATGTTCTTCCTGTTGTGACT
Source organism: Acanthurus leucopareius (assembly GCA_029814765.1). Classification (NCBI taxonomy): domain Eukaryota; kingdom Metazoa; phylum Chordata; class Actinopteri; order Acanthuriformes; family Acanthuridae; genus Acanthurus; species Acanthurus leucopareius. The sequence continues at coordinate 2,639,048 of JAQMCX010000054.1, read as the reverse complement.
GAGGTTCTATTGTCTTTTCTGCAGACTCTGGCAATATATGCTCTAACTCTTGGTCTGTCTCAAAATGTTGCTCAGACACTTTCAGCTCTGTATTTTCAGGCAGCTCTTCAATATTTTCCTCTTCAAATGTTGAATCTGTGCAGAAACTATCATTATCCTCTAGGACAGCATTGGATCCATTTTCAAGCTCTTCAGAATGTTCAGGAATTTCATCTTCCTTTTCTGTCTGCAAGTCTGTGAATAGACCTTGTGGGCTGTTTTGTTTTTCAGTTTGCATCTGCTGAAGCTTTAGCTTCATCCAACTAAGGAAACATGTCCTCTCCACTTTATCAGTTGTGGACAGTGCATCAGTAAAAATCTTCATTGCTGGAGTCATTTTGTAACTGCTCAACTCTACCAAGATGTCTTTCTTTTCTTTAATAAGTTGGGGATTAATTTCTCCAACTTTTTTTCTCTGTTTTCTCTCCTCCTTTTCTACTTTGGCCAGTTTGTTCCACAAAGGTCCCTGCAAAGGAAGCTGTTTCTCCCTAAACTGAGTAGGTCCCTCATCTAAACCTTTCAGTACTTCCTCCACTGTGGCCATAGCCTTTTTGCAAACCCCACCTTCATCTACACCATAGCCTAGTTCTTCTGCTAATTTAGCTGCTGCTTCAAGTGTAACAGATTTCAGTTTATCTGGTAAGAGATCTTTCAGGATGTCACAAAGCTTATCAGCCAATTCCTCCTCACTTGCAGCTCCCCCTTGCAACACTGATCCTTCAGGTAGTCCCATGTCTTTCTCAAGATTCTGATCAACAAACCCCACAACCCTGTTTTCATTTTTCTCAGTGTCAGAAAGGTCAACCACTATGAGCTTACTTGCTGTATCTTTGCAGAAAGCAAGGAGTTGTTTTTCCTTCTCTCTAAGGTTCCCACAGAAAACAACCACAGCTGAAGAAGCTTGACATAGAAGGTGGAGGTTTTTCTCATGTGTACTAGCATCACCACGTAGGTTAGAGATGACTACAGGCACAGGGAAAATATCTCTAGAAGTTTCTCCAGTTGGTAGATACCAACTGATCTCTATCAGACCATTGGAGAATCTTCGGGGCAGCTCTCCTCCCTCCATTCCCCTGTGGAGAAATATTCCACCAGGAAATCTAAATCCATTTAAAACATTGTTTAGCACCTTAGACTTAGAGACACCACAGTGACCAAGCTTTACACAAGAAACCACTGGCATGTATGTACTTGCCAAATCCCCCTCATGGACCTTCCTGTTTGTATCGGGAAAGTGAGACTTCCATTGGCTACTAACACCTCTCAAAGGCCAAAGAAGAAAGTGACTGGATTCTTCTGGATCTATGTTTGGAAGTACCAGGGGCACAGCAAATTGGCATTGCACCATTCGCACAATCATCTCCTGCTGAAGGAAAGTGTTTGCAGACATAAAGACAGCTGTAACTAGATCAAGGGGATTGACTTCACACTGGCTTGTTTCTCCAATACCATTGATCATCTCCCCAGGGGATTTACAGGCATTGTCCACAACATCATGCAGAGGTTTGCAGCAAGGACTCCGGGCATCTGGGCTGAGTAGCCAAAGGCGCCGAAGGAAAGCATTCGGTAGATCCTTAAGCTGTAGAGGAGCTTGGTTCTCCAGAGTCCAAGTGCTGATGTCCAACAAAGACGTTGGGTCAAGTGGTGTAGTCCAAAAGGCCTCCAGGCCCAGCTTATTTAGGAGCTCTGTCTGGGCAGTGTTCTTTGGAGGCTCTGGTTTTAAAAAACAAGGCAGTCATTTAGGCTGTGGAATAGCCTCATTTTTGAATATGTGGTGACATAGTTTTATCCAATTATGTGTAAAATTTGATTTCAATCAAGAAAATATATAATATCTCTTAAATAAAAATGTAATCACTATTTCCAGTTACACATATTTAGGGCTCATAGCCTGTGTTAGCGTTGGTTGCTTACTGCAGCTAAGTCTCCAAAAAACAGTTACACGGATTTTTCCAAACTCCAAAAATAGCCAAAAACATGTATTAAATGTCACAAAGCAAAGCCAATTTTCCCAAAACCATTTTGGGCTAACACAAGGTTTAAACTCTGCAAATTAAATGGTACTGACACAGTGTGTAATTTTTGCCATGTATTCACGCTCAAAAGCTTTATTTCCTAATGTTTTTTGCAGGTGATTTAATCGGTTTTATCTATTAATCTATAGTGTACCAAGACAAATCCAAAGAATGTAGGACACAGAGACAGCTAAATATTAGAACAATATCCCCAGCACATTCAGGTATTTTGGTGTCATATAGCAACAACCACTGAAAAACAGGACAAAAGGAAACATACTTTTCTTTTTGCTGCTGAGCCTCCTGGGAAGTTTGACTGACATTTTGAGCCGTGCTGAGTGTCTCTCCTCTTTGTTTTAAATGGGTTTTTTCTTCTCTGGTCAGCTGCTAACAATGTGAAGTGTTTACTGGAAACCTGTAATTATAATTCATTACATACATTATATACAAAAGGCAGTACAGTAAAGTCAAAAGTACCTGCAAGCTAATACCACTCACACCACATTTATCTTTAAAAGCAAAAGCATGTTACCATGTTCCTACTTACAATAGATGAGAATATGTTGCAGTCTGTTGTCTCTGTGGCTCATTGTGAAAAATACCAAGAAGACTGGTTCATCTTGCTGTTTATCTTTCTGAAATGCTTCAGTGAAGCAAAACTCTCCTCCCTGTTTTATTTGTTTTTCACAATGAACCCATTTCAGGTCGAACACAAACTGCTGATATAATGGTCTCTCTTCAGATCAGGAGACTGTCAGAAAGATAAAACACACGTAGCTTAACATTGTTGTGATTATTCATTAGTTTCACCACTCCGCTTTTCAGATATAGCTTATTTTGAGTTTGATTAATTATGAGCAAAGTTCATAAATAAATGATTATTACCTGTTTAAAAATATAGTTGGCTGAAGAAAAGAACAATCAATATGCCATTTAGTATAGCTTACCACAATATATACATATGACTGATTTTACTAGTTCAGATGGTGTTTAGCATAATTCTTAGCTAAAAATGTAAATGCAATAGTAAAAGAAAATACTTATTTTCTGAGGTAAATGTAGCAATACCATATGGAAAAATACATTACAAGTAATAGTCTTGGGGAAAAAAACACTTAAGTAAAAGTACAAAATGGCATTTAGATTTATTTGAAATAACAAAATAAAAGTGGTTGTGAGGTAAATTGTCCCCTGACTGTTATTTATTATTGCAATATAACATAGTTATTGCTGAAGCAACACAATGCAAGCACCACTGACAAATTAAATAAGTACTGTTCTCTATTTTTATCAGTTAATCAGGAGAAAGTGAATAATATTCACATTGTAATATACATGGAAGTTATACACTTTTTCATCAACATCTAATCTGTCTGTTGTCAAGAGAAACTGATTACTCTGTTGGTTTCGTGGTCTTTATTCTGTGTTCGTAAAAAAATGTGTTAGCTTCCTGTTATTGGTAATTATTAGTTACCAATTCTTGCCTTTAGGGTAACTGTTTTGCTTTGCACAACTTTATTATAAAATATTGCTTAATTCTCTTACTTTTATAAACTGCATATTAAACTTAGCATTGCTGTTTTAAGTCATACAAAACCAGTTTGCATGCCTGTCATGACAGAGTCTCTTATCCCTAGCTTCGCCTTAATATAGTGTTAGGTGAACACAAAAGTACTCATCTATACAAAGTATATTTCTCCTCATGAAAGAAGAATACTGTTTTATTTCTAATCGTTCGAAAAATATCTTTTATTGTGTTTTTTTATTGTGTGAGCACGTCAAAGACGAATTTCCACTGCTCTGCAATGGACAATAAAATTCTTTCTGATTCGGATTCGGATTCTGATTCTGAAAGATTAATATAGACCAGTATTTGCAAAATATATATGCAATATTTTGTTAGAATTCCTTCTTTCCTTGGTAAAATTTGTATTATAGTCATAAAGTTCTTACCCATTTCTGCTCATACACTTGCTTGGTAAAAGAAAACAAGTATCCATCATGTGTTATTTGTTACCAAGCATTTGTGTTTAACAGGAGCTCTTATACCAGTCTGTTCAGAGATAAGACACATTCCTGGACATTACAATAAGAGCAAAATGAACATTAGCCACATACACACATCCAAAAGGACATAGGCAGGAGTGAGCATGTGACATATAACATTGATGACAGGTTTGACACTCAGATAACAGCAGGCAGTGTCTGTTACATTGCATAAGGCGGGTGAAATGTCCTGACAGACACCTGCCCGAAGGATTATCATTGCAGGGGTCAGAGGCGAGGCTCCAGACAATGACGTACACAAACCCTTAGTCATGTGTGATCTCTCAGATATAGGTCTATCTGATTACTGCAAATAAATAGTTGGCATTTTGACTATCGCCTTTATCAGAGACAGCCTACTCTCCTCACTAGAACGTGCTCCCTTCTTCTCTTTTAATGATACCGTCTGTGGCATAACTGTTTGTGTTTGGGTTTGTAACAAATTTTTAGAGGAGTTTCAAAAGACTCTTAATATGAGAGTGGACTATTGTTACAAAAGAGAAACTGCTTGTGAATAATAGAACTGACAGCTGTATAAAATATCCTGTAATTTAACTTCAAATTTGAAATTATTAATCTCCCATGTATTTTGGTTTGCATTCAGATGTTAAACACACAATCAATGAATGATGGAAATTTACTGATTATGGTAAAAAAGCAAAAGTTTAAAATTTAAAAGAAGTGTAAACTTTACAGAAAATAACACCTGTAAAATTGCAGGACACACACATAAAACTGTCTAAATGTCAACAAGTCTGGGCCTAAGAGAAGGTAGTTTCGATTCATTAACATATTTAACAAACAATGCCCAAAGAAATACTATTTTGAAAAATACTTTTTCCTCAGGCATATTTTAAATTTCTCATCATTCTATTCTTCTGATATGGATGGCATTTTCCCGGTGTCAGTGGGGAAAGATTTCAAAAAAATATGCAGGACCTGCATGTAGACTTCTTGACTGTAATTACAACAGGGCGGAGCAAATTAGCTCTTTGTTTCTGAGTATAATGCATTTTTTCCTAATGGCTTATCAGAGCATATGCTATATAAAGCATAGGAGCAAAGCAAAGCAAGTATATGATTAATAAACCATTATTGGCTTAAAGTTGACTATTATTATTAGTTACTTAGCAACTTAAACACTTCTAAAAAGTGGTATCTATAAGTCAAAGTGCCAGTTCGTCTGTGGACTTCTCAGTTACACCAGTGTGAAACATTAACTTGTTCAATTAACGTCCATGACAATTGAACCAGACAGACAATCAAATTATATGCATCGGAAATTGTTAATAAATTTCATTCTCTTTTTGTTATGCTACATGCCTGAATAAAACCTGATCTATCTCGTCAGCTGGAGAGGTGGATGCACACCTGAAGGATAAATGCTGTGCAGAGAGAAAGATTACTGCTTCTCTATTTCTGTCCTGCAAAGCTCTTTAGCAGTCTTACTGTCGTGTGTCAGAGACTGTGAGAATGCAGTGCATGTATGCGTGTGCACATGTTTGTGTGTTTGATGAGTGTGTGTTTGTGTGTACCTGAGAAACTTGTGTGAGGGGACACACTCAACATGTGTTCAATTGTACTTTCCCTGAGCTGCCTTAGGTTGCATTCCTGATTGCTCGGATTTGTTCCTGCTTGGACTTTTCGTTTCCTCCAGCAGAAGTGAGGAAAAACCATCAAAAACCGAGGAAAACATTAAGGAATAATAGAGACACTAAAGGAATAGTGGTCAAGATGTTGATCACCATGCTAACAGCCATGTATGTTGTGGTCAAAGTCGTAGAATCGGTAAGATGATTATCATAACAAATTAAATAGAAGCAAAGGTAGAGATAGAAGGTTGGTTATTGTTTTTAGAATTTTTATTATAACAGTAGTTACGTGTGTTAGGCTAATATCATGTTCACTTAAAAATCATATCTATGATACTGTATTCTTTAAAGAATATTTCCAAACACAAATTAATTTAGTGTTCTGTGTTTTTCCTGCAACTTTAAGTTGTGAGTTCATTCAGTTTAGTCAACAGATTTATATCAACATTAATGAAATATAATGAATGTGATGTTAAACCTCACTCTCACTTTGGAGCCAGAGGCTCATTGATTATGTTTTGGGTAGTTTGAAATGTTTATATATATTTAATCTATGAAATATTGATCCTGAAATGCTGCATATGTTTTTATTGACCATAAAATCAGCAACAATAATCTGAGAGCGGTAAAAAAGTGAATAATCTATTTATTTCACTTAAGTCTATTGTAAACAAACCCTTTACAAAAGCCTATATTTTTAAAGCTGCTGAGACAGGATAAAAAAAATAAAAAAATAAAAATATTGCAATCACATATGGTTAAAACCTTTGAGCTCCAAACCTTGTAAAAATAGATGCTGACTTCACTTTGGTGATGAATTTTCATGTGGTTTCACTACTGCTGTGCTGAAACTTTGGAGTGACACTATTTTTGTTAAAGCCATTGATCTGTCCAATGAATATTGATGAAGAAGGTGTCAACACACTGTTAGGCCCCATTCTGCGATAGGCATTTTAAATGCAAATGAACATCTTTGTACTCCCCCATGGCAAGGTTGCTCAGCTGCGTTTCATCTGATCAGCTGATCGACTGTTTGGCCACTGCACCAAAAGCTCACTCTGCTTTTTCAGATCCTCTGCATTGTGTACTGTAGCTTCCTTCATTAAAACAAACAAAGAAGTTGATGTATCTTCAGAACACCTAATTTGATCTGAATGGAGCCTAAAAAGAGAAGTAAAGTACCAGCCAAATTTTAGTCGGTAAAACTGTACTGAAAATTTAATGTTGATAATTAAACCTGTAACATGCAAGAGAGACATATTTCAAAGCAACAGTCCTTGAGTTGAGAGTTGAGGCTCATATGCTTCATAGTTAGAATCACAGTTATGCACCCCTAACTTCCCTTTCACTTTCAGATAGGGGCGCGGTTAACACGTCAACCGGATCCTTTGCCTTACATGGTGTCCCAGCCGTTGCCTTGGCAGGTTCACTCAGTGTCACACAGTCGGAGGAGCAGCAAAGCAGAGGAGGTTAGTTGTGAAATGATGTGCTCTTCCTTACAGTTGCTGTGATGCACATCCCAAATCTGATGCACCAATGCAATTGATTCCTCACATCTTAAAAAGAACCACAGACAGTCATTCTGCGAACAACTACGTCGCCCACTACAACCACATTCATAGCTCGGCTGGGGTCTTCTCGAGGTTGCATCTCTCTCACAGGATCACTGCAGGTTGTTTTTGAGAAAGTGGAAAGTATTAGTCTTTTTTGAAATTTGGAGTTACCCTGCCTGTGAGGCTGGAGGTTTTTACTCATACATTTGCTTTTCTAATCTTCTGTTAGCTAATGTTGAGACTGAACATGTGGCAAGTTCAGCAGTTAAGCTTGACTTGGCATGTGAGTGTTAAGGTTTGTTCCTTGTTTGCTAGTCTCAGGGTAGGACAACAGGATATATTATGATTTCTAAGTTTGTGATGCTTTAATGATCAGCCAAATTACATATTAATAAAAAAGTTGAGCCTGGCATCAGCCTCAGTTAAACAGAGACCTTTTGGCTTTCAATGATTCAGTATTATTGAATCAATAAATATTCAAGATTAATCTGTCCAATATTTAAGTTATTTTGCTATTTCTCAGCTTTTCATTATTGACTCCGGAGTCAAAAAGCACGTATCTGTTTTATCCAAAGTCATAACTCTGAATCTAATGCAGCCTGTGAATTTATTTGTTTCTTTTTTCTTAGCTTGAGGTAACCTGCTTGAAGGTTTCTTCTAAAATAGACTAGACTACTGAGCTGGCAAACAAAAAGACACGCTGAAGAGCTGGCAAAGAGTTGGCCTCTGGCAGGAAGAGAAACTTGGTGGTTAACTGAGGTTACAGGTTCTCAGAAGAGATGGGGAAAGAAAACATCAGCACAAAAAAAAAACCCGTGAAGAAAGCAGAGAGATAAAAAAACAGGGGTGGAAGTGAGACGTACTTTTGGTGTCACCGTAATGTTTCTGGTGAAAAGAGAGAGAGAGAGAGAGAAGGTCTCATCCGTGAGGTCATGGAAGTGGCGTGTGCGACTGAATGCAGGCACACAGCCAAAGTGACGGGTAAACAGGCTAAACTGGTCCAGTCCTCAGCCTCTAGCCTCCCTGCCGCTGCTCTGCTTGAGCTGTAATCCCAATCAAGGGGATTTGTGTTGGAGGTCATTACCCTAACTGTAGATAGGAAGGACACACACACACACACACACACAGGGTCAGGCACACATTTACACTGCAAATTCAGCACCTTCAGACAGCACATTTTGTACAGTCAAGAAAAATTTAGCAAATCCTGTGTGATTATCTGCTTGCATGTGACAGATTTTGTACTATCAGTGGAATGTGAACTATGTTTCTTAAGCTAAGTTCTAGATTAGATTGTAACACTGATGCTTATCGTATTTGACAGGTATTTTATCTGTACAGTTGATTTTTTTCTCTGCGTGCGTCAGTGAGTGTTTTCTAACACACAACTATTTTGTCTGACTTGCAGTTTGATGGGCTCAGGAGGAACAGCATAGGAGTGTACAGAAAAAGTAAGTGGCACTGTTAATGATAAAGACCAGTGAGTAGGATTCAGAGTCATCTAGTGGTTAGGTTGCAGATTGCAGCCAACTGAATGTACCTCACCTCGCCTACTTTTTGCAAGCGGGTAGGCGAAATCTTAAAAAAATCTAAAGGCCTTCTCAAGAGAGAGGACTTGGTTTGTCCATTCTGAATCACTGTGGAAACATGGTGGTCCAACATAGCGGACTTCATGGAGGAAGACAAGCTTGCTAAATTACAAAGCCTTCAACTACATATGGATGACCTGCCCCACTTTAATAAAAACGTAATCATAAATATTATATTCCATTTCTGCCTCTAGATTAACCTAAATCCTACACACTGGACTTTTTAATTAAATGCAGGCTATTTTTCTGCTATAATAGTTGTCATCTTTAAAGAAACCACATTGATTCGATTCAAATTGAGTGTCAAATCCAATCTCAACTTTAATCAGAAAAATAGCCCGCTCGAAAAAAGGCTAATGCAAACACCGTGTGTTTGAACTTAATCATTGCTACAGACTATGCTTCCATGGCTATTGCCTCTGCCACTCTGGCTATACCCTGTGTCCTGTCGTGCTCAGGCTCCAATGCCAGCAATGGGAATTGTGCCGTGTCGCCAGTTCCTCCACTCAGCCCCGTGGAAGTTGAGAAGGCCGCCGCCACTATCCAGACCCATTTCAGAAAGTTCCAACAGAAGAAACAAAAGAACGGCAAGTAGAAGGAGCGATGGTGAGGGGCAGCAGGAAGCAGGTGGGGTGATGTTTGGATTCTGGGAAGGATGGATGAACTCTGTGCTGACATTCAAAATTGCATATGCACACTCAACTGCAATTGCACATAAATACAAAGTGTATGATAAAAATAAGGGTAGTAGAGCCCCTGGACTAGTAACACATATAAGCAATAAAAAAAAGTAATAGAGTACATCTCAAATATTTACTTGTAATACCCTATTTAAAATTCTGTGTGAACAATATATGTGAATATACTGTACTTCTGAATGTGACTGAGCGACTGAGAGAATGATGTTATTTATTTATGAACAGTGTTTTGAGTATTTGAATATAAAAATGACAAATCAAATAATTTGTCAACAGTATGGATCTTTCTAAAACAAACTAATTCAATAAACCCATCTTTAAGTCTGTGTTGTGTTTCATTGCAGCATGGTGCCATCTTGTGTTTGGATAAGGTACTGTGGTGGCTCATCCATAATGCAACAGAAGCCCCCATGCAGTTTTATTTTTTTCTTTCTTTTATGTTCTTATTGAATGTTGTAATATTTTTAGTGGCTGTATAGAGACCTCAGAATTAAATAAGTATGAGTAGATAATAGTTTAAATGACCACATGAATAAAAACTGATAAAATATTTACCCCTATCATTAAACAAAATAATATTTTGTTGTCCACTCATTCAGAACAAAGCAGTCAAAACAGCACAGAATCATTTAATTTTCAGTTTTTCAATACTGAGTTTTTGTCTAAAAGGAAAAAATTTCCTTGTAGGAAAAATTGTAAGAATAGAATAAAAACAACCTGCAAAAACCCTGCTGTCTAAATAAAGGAGCCAACAGATGAACATTAATCAGTAGTTTTTAAGAGGTACTGGGCTAATTTTCTGCTTCATGGTTACATATTTTGCCTTCATTCATTCGTTCATTCATTTAATTACTGATTTCATAATGTTATATTTATGTATTTCACTTAATGTTAACGACCTTAGGTCTACATGGGGCCACAACTTTAGGATAATGAATAACTATACTAGTCGCAATGATCCTAATAAATTAGTATAACAGCTAATTATTTTTAAACACATTAAATGCTGATTTTATGTCCACAAGGAGCTACTGAAATTCTCCCTTTTTTTTCCTCAGATTTCAAGTGAAGGGGGTTTAAGCTTATTTATGTGCAGAATTAATTTATTTTACATGATGGTCTACAGATGTCAAAGAATGAGTTCTTACTCAAACGTCAAACAGTAATTTCCTCACTCACGTTCAGTGTGATCACATGCAGGTAGTTTTGGTCTTGAGATAACCTTTTGAAATTTAGGCCTTCGCACACAACATGTAGTGCTTTTTTTTATCAGCACTTACGTTTAAAATGTCAATTAACATCCCAAATCCAGAACTCAATTTACTCTGAAATTTACATCTCTGTTTACATTTCCATTTAAAGTACTTTCCTGCAGATATGGTCCCTATAAAATCTGTTTTAAGTGCAGCCTGTGGAGCTTAAACACAGCTGGATGCAATTGGAGAGATGGATGAGCCAAACACTTTCACTTACAAGAGAAACATGTTTGATTCCAACAAAAATTGATAATACAGAAAAGCCTTATCTGGTTGTGAAAGAATGAATAATATCACCACAGTTCATAAAAAGATAGCTTTATTGCACAAGGTGTTGAGTACTCTTTTTCTGTTTTTGTTTGTTTTCATAGAAAAGAAAATGTAGAGTTAAACACAAGCAATTGCAAATTGAAGCGATGTTTCCCCATAAAAGTTTAAGGAACAACCTCTGCATTTTTAAAATGTTTTGAATAACCCCCTTTTAAATTGTTCAATTCACCATTTTTCCTTTCTCTTTTATTACCAGCAACATTTTCAGAACATGCAATGCTGCCGTCCTCCCTCCAAAAAGTGGGATAAATCAAAAAAGGAAAACTCTAAATCAAGCAACCTGTGACAAAGTAAAAAAAGGAAACAAAAATATTCAAAAAAAATATAAAAGGGAACAATGCAACCAAATATCCTGTGAAAGAAAAAAAATAAGATTGTTAATTATGCATGGTCCACTCTGACATGTTTGAACTGGTCCATAAATCAAGATAAATCAGTGTCTGTATAATTCTATAGTTTCTCATTAAGTCCTCTTCTGTTTCATTACAATAACTTCGATTCAAAGTTTACATTGTGCCCTGGTTTCTAGTGAAGATGTCGAAAATAGTACTCATTTATACAAAACACTTTCCTATGTACACAAGTCTGCTATTATGGAGTACAAATTATGTTGTATAGGCGGGCAAAGGGTACAGTGGGAGGGGAAGATCTGATTGGTTGAGCAGAAGAGGAAAAGGTTGGGGTGAAGTAGCACATGTGAAGTTGGCCTTATGAATACAGACTGAGTCAGTTTGAGAAGTATTTTATTGCATTTTAAGTAAAAATTCCACCCTTAATTCTCCATTTGTCATTTAAACATTGCAGATGTCAGACCAGATGTTAAAAGAAGCTCCGGCCAAGAAATTTGCTTCTAGCTTGTTCAGTGGAAATGAAATAAAACAAAACTGGCTGTTCTTTGAAGTGTTTCTGTACAATTTCATATGACAGTATGGTTTGTGATTTGTCTTAGAAGCAACAAGTCCTTCCTACAAGTTTTTCATAGTAAAATGTTATCATTTCAGCTTCATGTTTCTTTTAACATTAGAGTGTAAAAAGGACCAACATCTGGAAATATTTATTTGGGCCTTAAAACATTTAATGCCTAGAGTTAGTGACTGCTCAAAGGCCTAAATCCCTCACTAAAGCACTTACTTGAATTTTAATAAAAAATAAATAAATAAATAAAATTGACAACTAGAATACATTTAAAAGAACAATTTTGGAAAAGTGCTTTTTTGCTACGTTGCCGGGATAGATGAGAAGACTGTCAACAGCACCACATAAGCTCACTAATTATCACATTAAATTTAATTTGTTTACTCTGTACCAAAAATTAAAAATAAAAACTACAGGACGTCAGTGGTCACTGCTCTCAGCTGAGAAACAGTCCAGCACATAACCTCTGTAAAACCACAACTTTGGTTGTTTGTGCACAATGTAACACTTGAAAGGTATGAAATTGGTATCAATCTTCTTATCCAGCTCTTAGCAAAAAAGGCTATTTTCCAAAATGTTAAACTATTGTTCCAAATATCCAGATATTATTGATATTCTGAATAACACCATAAACTTTTCAAAGGATGGAATTTTCCTTAAAAGTACACATATCTTATACTTTGTGCAAACTGACAGTGGATTATAGTTTTACAGCAGAGGCAACTTGACTGAAGAACTGGGGAAAGCAGGTTAGAAAGAATTTTATTTCATCACTTCATCCAATTTTCATCCAGCTGGAGTCAGGAAGCCTCTGTTTTTGGTTGCTGAAACAGGCCGGCCCCAGTCTTTTTCTGAAAACATTTGCACAACTTGAAACATAAAGGCCAAAATAAAAGACATTGTAATCATCAACATGGGAAAGCAGGATTCATCTCTTTCCTGTCTGGTTTCAAAATAAAAGGGTACATGAATACATTTATAAGTGCCAACTCATAAATGCCAGAGTTTTGGGAGGACTCGCTATGACACAGATAAGAAACAGAAATACCTGTCGGTCTGTTTGTCTTCATTAATTATAGTAAGTTATAGGTAATGGCATTGAGCTTGTGAACACACCTTTGGAAGGTACAATACAACATATTACAATAGGCTCACTTACTGTATATAGGCTGTCCTTGTTTTACTGTTTTCTTTTTCAACACCACACTTTCTGCACTGAGCCATAGACCACAGTTAACCAGCGACACAATCCCACACTATTATTTGACTTTTTACTGTGCTTGTCCTTTCAGCTGCTACCTGCTGCACAGGCGTTCGCAGCCGGAACATTTACAAAAATCACAAGGGGGTCATTGTATCATTCCTCAAACCTCTGTTTTACCATTTAACTTCCTTTCACTCCGCTTCCTTTCTCTCCAAGATCTCCCGTCCATGGTTGTGCTACCCGTTTAAGCTTCCCTCTTCTCTTTTTCCTTCCTTCCTTCCTTCCTTCTTGCAGTTTTTTCACTCTGAGCGATTGTCTTGTGATCTTTTATATATATATTCAATTAGAACGGCTTTTTATATTTCTCTGCTTTTTTTTCAATATTCATATATTTGCTATATATTTGAATAGAAATATATATGTACATATTTTTTGAAAACAAACATATATCATATCTTTTTCTTTTTTCTATTGCGAGAGCCCTGATGTTACGTTTTACCATTGCAAAACATTTGGAGCAACTCTGTTTTTGGAACGATCTTTGTCATGGGATTAAGCTTTGGGAGGAGAAATGGGGGGAAACAAAAATAAACTTTAAGTTGACAAATACAGCACCATGCATAAAGCTAACATAAATTTCAGTGAGGCTGAGGGACTTGAAAACACATCTTTTAGATTTGAAGACCACTTAATGTATTTCTGAAGAAAACTTGTATCTCTCTGCTATGTTACCCCCTCCCAGTTTCCCTAACACAACTGCAAATTCTATCAACACTTGATCTCTCTGTCTATAATCTTAAAGTCATTTTTCAATCATAAATTCAAGATCATTTCATACAAATATGACTTTTCTTGTATACATCTCCATAAATTTGCTGTATGCTTGCAACATCTCTCCATTCAAGTTGTCACTGAACGTCAAAGAGCATTTACGCCTTTCTGTGCATATTAAACCTCCTTTCTCAGTCTGTCTGTCTGTTTGTCTAACTAGCCCGTATGCTAGCAGTAGGTCACAGTGACACTGTATGGATATGATGGGGGCTGGGTGAGTAGGATTGAAGGTTGGGATAGAAAGGGGAAAGGTGGGTGCAGGTAAAATGAGCTAAACAAAGAGTAAAAGCATCGTGGCACCATGATGAATCATAAAAGGGTCTCACCCTTCCTTGTTCTGAGGCAGGAAGAGAGAGAAAAAAAGAAACCTTCTTGTTAGCATGTGTAATTTGCCTTCTTTTGAACTCAATTCCTCTTCAGTATTTCTTATTGAAGCAATGCTGTCAATCACACCAAACAAAAAACAAAGATCAAAATGCTGGACCAAATTAGAATCATAGTGTTACATTGTCAGCATCATCATCATCATCATCATCATCATTGTTAGCGTCCCTGTATCCCCTTTCACAGGTACAAAATGAACAGTGGGGGTGGGTTCAGTTTTGACACAGACGTCTGCCCGAGAGGTCAGCATACAGATTGATTTTAAAAAGGTCCACTGTTGGTGTGTGCCTGCCACATGTATACATATATATATTTACACATATACACCCACACGCACACACACGCAGGCTTGTGAAGGTTTCTGTTACTTGGATCCGTTCTAACTTCTTCTTAGTGCACATGAGGTTATATTTCCATCATCGGAAAATAAACAGAAAACTGACTAAAAAAAAAAAGGTTTGGATTCATTTTTCACTTGATGATGCTTGACATTTTTTTTTCTCCTCTGCTTTGAGTCTGTTTATAAAAGCATCAATTAAGACCACAATGCTGTGTCATCCATTGCATGTATGAGAAAATTCTCCACGTCTCCAAACTGGTATTGAGTCGACAGTCCTTCCATTGCCTCTAAAGTATGAATCCATGATGGAGTAACCTCTCAGAGCCAGTGTAACACCAAGGTTGGTGGTTTGTGCATACAGTAAACGCATCCTGCCATGGCACAATGCTGTGATATGAGCTCTTCTTTCATTGGAGGCCAGAAAAGTTACATATTTAAAAACCTAAAAACCTCATAAACTCAAGCGACCTGGTTCATTCGACAACTGTCTTGATCCAGAAAACAAGACAGTGCATGTGGAAAGCATTTTGTGCATAAGTACTGTGTCCTTACCAGCAAATGAAACAAAAAAATGAAGTGGACAGGTAAAATCATTTATGTTTTGGCAAGTGATTTCCAGGGTGATGAAACAAGAGCTAGAGAAAGATGACACAATAATAAAGAAAGCAATCAGGCAGAAAGAAAGGCAAACCCCTGTGCTGTGGAGACCCAACTCTGACCCCCTCTTACGATAGTGTCAACGGGAACCCAACCAGCCCCCTGCAGCCTGGCACAGCGCAGGCACTGACGGGTCAGCTGTGCATGTGTATGTTCCTCACCCCACTTTTCCATAGAGGCTCCAGGCAAGCGCTGGCTTGACCAGCATTAAGAGTTACAGTGACAGGCCGCAGTGATGGCAGGCTACACCAGTGTGTATGACTTGGAGTAGGCCCCTGCCCCTCCATCCCTCTGCTTCTGTAGTCTGCCTAAGCCCGAGGAGCTGCTCTCCAGGAGAGAGTCTCTGGATCCTCCCATCTTGGAAGAGGATGAGGAGGCACCTCCAGGAGTCCCTCCTGTTGCCCCTGCTACCCCACCTCCACCAGATGACGCCCCAGCAGCTGCAGCAGTAGCAGCAGCAGCTGCTGCTGAACTCTGGGCCACCGAGGCAGAGGAGCCGGGCATGGTGAGAGTCCTCTGGGGGAGTGTGGAGCTGCTAGAGCTAGCAGACACTCCTCCACTCCCGCTACCTCCACCACCACCTCCTGCTCCTCCAGAGGAAGCCCCAGAGGAAGTGAGGTTGGACAGGCCAGAGTGGCCCATGCTTAGGGCCTGCTGCTTTGCAGAGTCCATAGTCACATGACGGCCCTGGGTGTGGTATGCCCGCTGGGCCAGGCCACGAATAGAGGCTTCACGTGGTGGAACCACTGGACAAGGGTCATGATGCTCCGACTGCTTTCGGAAGAAGGGATCTGACTTCATGTAGAGGGGGAGGTTGCAGTAGTCACCTGGAGGGAAAAAGTGAAAGTAATGTGACTACCAAAGCCTGCAAAAACCAGAGCCTATGGAAAGTATTCAAAGTGTTACACACTTTAAATATTTTCACTGTGTGTTTATGTAAATTATTGATTGCACTGGACTTATCTGGAAACATCTCAGCACACTATGTACATGTGACCCATCACACTCTTCTCTCCCTCTTAATGATATATATTGTTTTGGTATGTTTTATTTAAACAACAAATGAACCGTAGTTTTAAAAGAAGTCTCTCATGGTTTGCAAGAAACACTCACTCTTGGCGCGGTGTGGAATGGGCACAGCTACATTCTTGCCACGGTCATAATCCTGGGGTTTGGGTGGCGAGGCAGTGAAACGGCAGATACCGGGCTCTGACGGTGTGCTCATGGACGTCATGCTGTCTGCATTGTCATTGGTACCTGTGGTCATCTGATCAGACGAGCTGTCAGAGATAAAGCACTCAGTAATCTCAAACTTGGCGTGCTGCAGGTGTTCCTCAAGCTTGGCATGTTCATATGCTCTTGCCAGCTCCTCGTAGGTGGAGGAGGCGCTCTCTGTCGACACCATGCTGTTGCGACCCTTATCTACGGAGGAGAAAGGAAAAGAAATGAAGATTAACACACTTTCTACAGTTTTACACACACTTCTTGAACTGTAGCCCACTGCAAAAACACATTCTTCTCCACATTTCAAAAAAAGCCTCACTTCTATGTGCATGTTACTGGCTGTAAGTGTCATTTCACCCATGTGCCAACCTGTGTCCTGTGAGAGGCTGGCACTGTAGCTGTCACTCTCTGTGACCGTGATGCCATGCTGGGAGCCAACTGTGCGCCAGTCTGAGGTGAGAGTGCGTGCTGGCGTGGAGGCCTGGCACTTGGTCAGAGTCCACTGACTGGAGTAGCGGTTCCTGATGCTGTGGGCTGACTTGACACTCTTCCTTGACACCGGGTCTGGTGGTGAGTGCATGGAGAAATAAGAAGGATGTGCACATGTGCAGAGGTTGTTTGAGGATGAGGGAAATTAAGCATTTAAAATAAAACATGCTTAGATATTGAAAGATATTGAACAGAAATGCAGAAGATTTACACAGTTAACGTTTATACTAATTATGCTATATATTATATAATATCAATGATGCAAAGCTACTGAACTGCAATGGCTGGTTCAAGCTGTTACTGATAAAATGTAAAGAGAGGAGAAAGAGCACTCACTGGTCCCTGGTCTGATGTCTGACATGTCAATCAAAGGGCCGGTGTTCTGGATGAGGGCGGGGTGATGGACTGACACACCCGTGCAGAAGCTCTGAGGATTTCCAGTTTGGTTGAACTCCGTGTCTGTCACAGGGATCGTGGCTTTGTCCTCACCTGTAACAGACAGAATGGATACTTCAGAAAAGCAGTAAGTGTAGTGCCTCACAATTTTCATGACACATTTGACACAAGGATCATTCAATCCCAAGTTCAAGCCCAGACACACAAACACACACAACAGCTCTCTCTGTTTCTCTCTCTCTCTCTCTCTTCCTCTCACCAATTTGCTTGATGCCTTCTTTGTCCTCAATCAGCAGCTGCACTCTGGGGATGTCGATGTGTAACCGAGGGCCCTGAGGAGGCCCCTTCACTGGTGTGTCAAAGCTGCGGTTGTTTTTGCTAATCCAGAAACACGAGACAAGAACACACATAAATGTTCAGGATTTTGTTAAAGAAAAAAAATGTGCAAAAAGTGGATTTGTAATACTTGTAATATGAATTTTAATTTACTCTAAATGTTATTTCAGATTGATTTTGTAACAATGGTAGAAAACATCAGTCTCACCTTATCAGCATCTCTGCCAGGCTTTTGGCATCTAGAGGGAGCAGAGAACATCAACAATTACTTTTCCCTGACACACAGATCAATTTTTGAAATAAATGCAGCTCTTGTCTTCATTCAAGATTCCCTCTGTTGTCTGTTTTTTCCTCCTCTTTTCTCCTTCCCTTTTCACTGCTTCTCTCACCTCTTAGTCTCTTCAGCCTCTTTTCCTTGCGTTTCTTGCGAATGATGAAGAGCAATGCAACACCAAGAGTGACCAAAATCACAGGACAGCCAATGGAAAACAGCTTCTTAACATCATCGTTCTTCTCAAGGGGGGATTTGATCGGTGGAATCGTGCCTGCAACCACCCAGAAACAGTAAACATTAGTTTACCACCCTTTTGAGACAATATTCTAATGTATCCAATTCAATTAATTTCATATTAAAAGTGGAATTTGTATGATTTATGCACAATTAATGTCAGAAAGAAGTGAATCCCCCACTCACTGCCGTCATAGTCCAGTGTTGCAAACTGGGAGCTCTGGTTTCCACAGCCAGCACTGTTGCATGCTTTCATCTTCAGCTCGTACCAGGTGGCCTCACGCAGCTCTGCCAGGAACACGTCTGTGGTGGCATTGGTGCGAACATTCTGCCACGCCCATGTACCTGCAAAAAAATACACATTTTAAGCTGGATTCTAATCCTTTTGCCTCTTAATTGATCTTTGTAAAAAAGGTGGAAATTTATCTCAGTAGACACAATAAGTTGTTTTTCCATATACGTTATTGATCCGTAAGTTTATCAATCCTCCTATTTGATTTTTTCCACAGTACTTCTACATACTACTAGCAATTATAAAAATGAAAAAGCAGTGACACACCTTTCGGTCTAAACTCCAGCGTGACGGCACTGATTGGACATCCTCCACTCGCCCAACCCTGCAAGTTGAGGCGGGCGTGGCTGGAGTTGATGTGGGTGAAAACTGGCTGATCCTTGTTGAACTGTGGCTCTGTAAAAGAGACAAAGTCATGCATTTGTCTTACATGCACTGTGGCCGACAACAGGTGACTGCATTTTCCTGTTTCTCACTTGGATACTTCTAGAACATCAGTAGAAATTTCTAACAATATCACTTGTAACATACTATGTTTTTATGTTAAACTCTGATCTTTTACATGTTGCACGTGTTTTGTTTTTGGAGAAGGTAAATCCAGTCTTAATAATGAATGACTTCAGTATGCCAGTTTTTATTAAGATGAAGCTTATGAAAATTTTATAAAAAGGCTTCAAGTTTTTTTAATCAAATATTTAAGAATGCAAAATGAGGTGAAAATAGATCCTCTAGGTAAAAACAGGAACCCGTTTTTTAGAGGGAATTTTTTTTGTCATATACATTTATACAGAGTGCAGTGTTGTGAAATTTGTTCTTTGCATCCAACTCATACAATATGTGCAGCAGACAGCCACCATAGTGCTCCCACAGACTAACTCCAGCTCTAACTTAGTGCTGTGGTCAAAGGCACAGGGAAGACAGGGGAATTAACCTATATGTACACAGAAAGACCCTGCCTCAGTGGGGCATTAAACGACAGTGCAAACTCCTGAACCACCATGATGTGCAAACAACTTCAAAAGTCAGTGCTATGTTGGTATGAAAGTCAGGAATAAAGGATTAGATTGGAAGATAGGTCCCTAATGTTATTGATGAAAGTTGTGCTGTGGCACGGAGACTTCTCACACTTGCCCTATTTAAATCCAAACTCATTTTCTTCCATTATGGGCTTCTCACCTCTCCCATGGGTCTTTGCCTCGATGATCTCACTGATGCGTCCGGCTCCAACACTGTTCTTTGCAGCCAGTTTAACTTTGTACCAGGTGCCACAGCGCAGGTTGTCCAATTTGAAGGAGCGCTCGCTAGAACTGATGAAAACATCCTTCCATTCCTCTGTGTTGTCTACTGAGTACTGCAGCACAAAACCTGCATCCAGAAAAAGGATGTAATTAACACATTCATACTGATATTCTTGCTTATTTTAATATTTTCTTTTTGTGTCAACCCAACTAAACTTTTGACAATACTACCTTGACTGTCCACTAGATGGCAGTATCAGATTGTTCTTCTCTTGCCCAGATAGGCAGCTGATTGGAGGATGCTCTAGCTGCTGCCTGTCTACTCCGCCATTAGTTACCTACAAACCCCAAGTCTGGGATGGCGCTGACTAAGCATCTATGTAAATGAGGGTTTGCAATGTGGTGACTGTTTTTATAATCAGCTGCCTTGGAGAGCCAACTCCCTCCCGCTCGGAGACACTTTACATCTAATCCTCCATCTCTGTCTGTCTTTCCTTCTGTCTGCATATAATTATGTATATATGAACGTCTCCCTCTCTGTGTTTCTTTGTACTCTTTGTACCATCTTTTTTTCTCCTCCCTCTGTCTCTAGCAGATGGTGCTGATAGAGTCAAACACATGAGAGGGGTTAACATGTGCAGATCCTGCAGTATTTGTTTGTAAGTTCTACAGTCACCCTGTTTTTAGAACACAACAGAACGTGACAGACAGACGGACAGACAGACAGACAGACAGAGAGAACAGTACAGAACAGCACAAAAACAGACTATCGTGGAAGAGATTAGAACAAAACATCAATTCTCACTGCAGGATTACGACCCTACAGGATTTGTTCATTTGTTCATCTCTTTATTTATGTTTTATATTAGTTTTAACAAAACCAGTTGAGGCTTTTTCATGAGGACATGCTAACATGTTTGATCTGACTTGTAGTCTGCCACTGCAGCAGTGGTATAAAATACAAAGTTAACTTCAGTATTGCTGACTTCTTACACTGTGATGATGGCTTCATAGACAGACAGTCATTCCTCCATACATACGAAACACACTGTATTATGTCTGCAAATACTGATTGTTGGCTTATTGTTATTTGAATACAAAGATGCACAATAAACATGCTACAACTTGTGTCTCTGCTGCATGCAAATGTGTCTCTCTTGAGTCGTCCCTACAGTATATTTTGGCCCACATGAATAACAAAATTATTGAGCTATTACACTATTCCCAGCTTTAAAATATAGTTTACTTTAAATAATTCTAAGAGTAAAGTTTTAATGTAATCTCAATAAATTTTGCTAATTGTTTGTCTGGGCTTCGCTGTGTCTTAAGCAACTAGCTAGAAGTCATCATATACTTGGCTTTTGTTTAAGGCTTACGAATGTGTAAAGAGCATCATGGAGTCAGACAAATGAGCCCTCAACTCACTCACACTGTCACACAGCATGGACAAAGAAAAGGGATTGAAAACACATTTGCATCCACATTCATTCAGGCTCACACTCCATGCTCATCTTCACACAGAAATCACCAAAAATCAGATAATCAAACAGACAATTAATTAACATTGAGACCAGAAACCAAAAGAAAACCAAAATCAATAGACTAACAAATCTGCAGGCATGCTTAAAATGTGTCGGAAAGACAGAGAGTTACTCAGATCTAAAGACAAGGAGAGTCTTTATGTTTAAACTTAATCTCAAGTGAAATTCTGCAGTGTCACCTTTAGAGAAATACAGCTACAGACAAAAAAAAGAAGGGAACATAAGTATGCAGAAGGACTGGTGTTGTGCAGGACCATTTACCTCTGATAGAGCTGCCTCCATTGTCTCCTGGTATCCAGGCCAGAGTGATGGAGGAGGTGGAGGTGGTGGAGACGGTTAGACGAGGCTGGTCTGGAGGGACTGAAGAGACACAATTAAAGAGTTAAACACTAGATAAAGTCCACACCAAAATATTATAGATTCTTTTTGAGGAGAAAAAATTCGGTTGTTAATGTAAAGAGTATTAATGCAGCTGCATGTCTCATTTCAAACAGGAAGAGCAGGCCTGGAAGTGAGCACAGTCACAGATGAATGAACAAAATGAAACAACCTGAAAGATGTTCGAACTCTGCTGCCATTGTTGCCTTTTTCCTACCTTGCACCAAAAGGTTGACAATGATAGTGTCAAAGCCCAGCGTGTTGGTGGCCGTGCAGGTGTAGTAACCAGAATCCTCAGCTTTGACAGAGCGCAGCACCAGAGTCCCATTGCCCAGGATGAGACGCTGTCCATCTAGAGACACGGGGATGGCTGTGTCCTCACTAACAAAGATGGAAAAAAGGGACATTTTTTGATTCCCATAGATCTCGACAAAAGCTGATTCAAATATAATGACATTAATGCGGCATTTTTTAAGAAAAACTCTCACCTGTCTTTGGTCCATTTAATAGTAGGTGTAGGCTCTCCTACTGAGCTACAGGGCAGTCGCACCTCCTTCATCCAAGGGGTGGTCACTGTGCCCCCAAAGGACAGGATCTTAGCTGGAGCTGGTGGAGGATAAATATGAAGTGTATGATAAGAGAGGATCTGTAGAGCCTTTGGCATTAACACACACACAGGAGAGAGAGGAGCCTGATTGAAATCTACCAATCGGTTAATCTCGCCTTAGTCAAATAAACAATTGTCAAACCCAATAACCTGTCGAGGTTTCACAATATGTTGAATCAATACAGAAATATGATGGTTGACATTCAGTGTAGACATCGATTTGTTTTCCATTTGGGATTCTTTCGATAAATAGGATTTACCGGTGCACAGAGATTTGTGTGTTTGGCGTGAATCACACTCGCTGGAAGAGAAATCTGTGTTAAATGCAGCATTGTCGGGACAAAGAATAGTGGCTGAAAAATAATATGAGACAGCACAAAGAAGGAGAAGAGAGGAAATGAAAAAATATCCATCTATTCAGGCACATAACCCTCTTATTCTCCGTCATCACCCCCCCAACATACACGCACGCATGCACACACACACACACTCTTCTGTCTCTTTCTCTTTCTCAAGCTTGGCGTCTTAATGCTGGTGCTCTAGTGCACTTATGTTAAGGTTGAATGAAGTATTGAGTGGGCAAGCCTGGAGGACACTGCCTTTTACAGCTGCCGATCAGCTGACGCACCCACCCGCACCAGCACACACTTACACACACACACACACAAGAACAGATAGAAAGAACAAGAGATGGAGAATGAATAGAGTGCACTCTCCACCATGTTATCCTTCCCTCTGTTTTTTTTTAATCCAAAGCCTATTGATTTAACTGCTCTCTTCATTTTCTTAAACACTCTGCCTCTCTATTGTCTTGAGTATTAGTTAGCTGTGCTCCTGTCGTGTTATTTTCTCTCCTCCTCCTCCTGCTGCTGTCCTCCCTTTTGCTCCCCCTCTTATCATTTCCCTGATTCGGGCCAGTTTATCTGATGCCCTCTGAACTCTGAAATCAATAGCACCCGCTGCTCTGTTGTATTAAGTCAAAACACGCAGTCACACTGGAAAAGGAAGGAGAGATTGAAAATTTATGTGAAGAAGGGTTTTATAGAGCAAATGACAGAATAAGAGAGATATTATTCATATGATTCACAGTCATGAGGGATGAAGAGCAAAACATCCTTTGAAAATGATGTATTTTTAGTTCATGACATTGTCAATAAGAGGCTTCAAGAGGACTACCACTGTAACAGTAGCAGTGTTGTATCAGTTTCTGAGAGAAATGGCAAAAGCAGAACGAGACAGAAAAGCAAAGAAACAAGAAGAGTCAGGAAACAACCAGGATGCTGCAAAAAACCCCCACAGGAGTCTTTCATGTTTCCAGGTTCATATCTGGCTACTTTCAGTTGAAACATGAACGATTTTTTAACAGCTACATAATCTTGTCTCACTTACAATATTTCATTGTGAATTAGTGCATTAATTCTTGTCAAAAGCCACTTAAAAGAGCACTCAAGCTATTAAGCAGTGTACTTTTAAAACACCCTCTCCATTAAAAAGAATAGAAACAAAAAGATGTTTTATTCCAATCATCATTGTCAATACATGGGGCCTATATTACCCACACTGCAATTTAATTACCCACAGCTGGGGAAAGAGGCTTAGCATTATGCTAGTGGCTTCTGGTGGTTAGCCTCAAGAAGAGATGAGGAGAGGCTACAGGGGTCGAGTAACTTCACTTCTTTTCAAATTTCTGACTTTTTCCTTTGCAAACTTGTAGATGGCTGTTCTGGTCACACAAGTTTTTCACACATCAAAGTTTTGCTTTGAAGACCTGTGAACAGACTTTGATGCATTCAGTTGATAGGCTTGCCCTTTAAATCTTATTAAAATGAAGGCTGATGATGCCAGAAAAACGTCAGTTTTTGACCAAATTTTTCCCAATTATAACCTTGACTCCCGGGTGTATTTTGGACGGCCAGTGTTCACTAAACATTCAGCCTCTTTACTGTATGGATCCCATCATGAACCTCCCGTTAATGCTCAGGGACTCACCCTTGGCCGCTGGCTCCACAGTGACCTTGTCGCTGAAGTTACCCCGGCCTGCAGTGGTGACGGCTGCAGCCCAGATCAGGTACTGCTGCCGGTGGTTGAGGTGAGTGATTCTGTAGAACAGCAGCTCTGGATTGGCTTCGTACTCGCTGGGCAGCTGAGAGGAGCCGGAGAAGGAAGAGGAAGTGTTAATCCCTCTCTCTTGTCTTATGAAATATGCTTTATGTTAAAGAGTTGAGTACAGTCTTAACTTCTAAACATATTCTGCAAAATAATAATTTTTTAAATGTTCTAGAAAAATGTGCTTTTCTTTTTAAATCAGTTATCAAATCTGCTTGTAGGCTACTAAATACTTTTTTTGTGATGCTTTTTCCTTCATATAGAAAGAAGCTGATGTATGACATTAAAAATATTTCAAACAAAACAGACTTTCTGTGAAATTTTGTAAAAATAAGAAATTAATACATTTAAATGCCCCCCCCCAAAAAAAACAAAATTAAGAGAACACTCAAAAAAACTGTATAATGATTCAGTATTTTCTAAATATTTTCTCGATTTCTATAATAATTAAAAAGTGCAATTTTTTTCTGGTAACAAATATCTCTCCGTCATATCACAAAATCTGTACTGTATAGAGGAGCAAAAAGTGAAATTTTGGTGATGCCAAAGACAAAATTATTTTGCCACTTTACTGGAGATGCAGACATAATGTGAAGGACTGAGTGAACATCATCCTAATGTGATTTTAGGAATGAATTCTCTCCTACAGAAAGAGATAAGAGGGTGAGGATGAAGGTATAGAGGTTCTGGGGCATCATATGTTATACCAAAAAAAACTGTATGGAAGGATGGAGCTGGAGGGAAGGAGAATGGGATGGAAAAGCTTGAGAACTGAGTGGGAGAGACAAGAGGGCTGGGTTAAGGGAAAGGGAAAGGGAAAGCCTATTCCCTCTGCTCCTCTGCTCTCTGAGGGGAGGGAAAACAGAGATATGAGACGGAGGAAGACAATGGGGGACAGAAAAATGAGTCAGTCAGAGATATCATGAACAGTCAAACACTAATGAGGCCTTTATACTGCAGGCATCAGCAATGACAAGAGAGGAGGAGAGGAGAGAAGGAGAGAGGAGAGAAGGATGAGGCAGAGAAAGAGGACCGAATACACAAAGCCACACACAAACACAAATACATGAAAATATACTGACACACACAGACACACACATACAGTGGCATGTATGACCTGGAGGTGGATGTGTAATTGCAGTGTGTTTAACCCAGCCATGTGTCTGCTGTCTAGACATGTACGCATCACTGTCCTCTTCACACACACACAGACACTCACACACACACACACACACACACACACACACACACACACACACACACACACACACACACACACACACACACACACACACCACACTTACACACACACACAAGAGAAACTCTCTTTTCTTACTGCCTGCCAGTCACTATTCACCTACCCACCAATTATACCCTTATTCCCTCAACTCTAACTCTTCATTGACTCCTCAGGTAACCCAACATCCAGACACACGCATGGACGCACACACACACACACTCTCTCAGCACTGCTGTCCATTACTGTGCTGCCGGTTTCGAATCTGAGCGGAAAATGTCGGGGAAAAAAGAAAATACAATTACAAATTTAACACACTTACGTGCTACAAGGCGGCACCTCACATTCACATTTCACCCTCTAAATCACAGTTTTTGCAATAGTTTAACACTGACTTGCATTTCTGAATGACAGGCGCCCATGCACAGATGAAATAAGGACAACAATGCAAGTGTCAAATGGTTTGAAGAGTCAGTAAACGCAGCAGACCTGTAAAAACCTGTGAAGACACTGCAGTGTTGCTGAGCTCTGTCCTCGCCTGCTGGGTTGTTGTCTGCAGAACGGTTTACTCTGGGCAAATAGATTCCAGTATTCATGTTGTTTTTCACATTTATGAGCAGGCCGTCATGGAGGAATCCACTGGGCTTTTTATTGCTTCCCTGTGTTCCCTGTTCATCATCCATTCCTCTTGTCTCCGTCCTTCCTGTGTTTTCCTCTCTGCCTATCCTTTACCCCACTGCGCCATCCTTCCCTTGCCATCACTCCTCATCCCTCTCTTCATTTTCCTGTCCCTCTCCACATATTCCCTCTCATCTGTGGGCCCACTCCTTGCTTTTACGTCCATCTATCCACCAGTACCCCCCTCTGTTTTACATCCTCTCTGCATTTCTTCCTCTGACTCTCATGTATATCAATGTCTTTTTCTTCTCCTCTCTGTACATTTGTCTCTATACTCTTCACTGCAGGAAGACTTATGGATGGATGAATGGATGGATGGATGGACTGATGGACGGACGGATGCATGGATAGATGAATGGATGGGTGGGTGGGTAGATGTTGGAAGGAAGGGAGGGAGGAGTGACAGAGTGTGTGTTGCTGTAACGGATATTAAAATATTCCTCCGGCGTGGAGATAGCGGTGATCCAGGGAACGATAGAGCGAGATAATGAAAAGAGGAACAAAAGTACTCCCCGCGCAGTGTGTCTGACCCCCCCATCCCTCCTTCCTTCTCTCCAGTCGCACTCATTTACATAGTAATCATCCCGAACTCTGCATGGGGGCTTCAGAGAGAACGAGAGACTGAAAGAGATAGATAGATAGATAGATAGATAGATAGATAGATAGATAGATAGATAGATAGATAGATAGATAGATAGATAGATAGATTTGTGAATGAGGGGGAGGGAGGAGAAGATGCAGTTATATTTCCAACTAGGTAGATTTATATAGCATGTGAGTGTGTGTGTGTGCGTGAGTGAGTGAGTGTTATGTGCTGTGGTGTGTGTGTACGTAAGTAAGAGTGTGTGTTTGCTGTCGGCTTGTTTTTTGCCCTCCTTGATGAACAGATGAGGTTGTCCTGGCAACGTGATGAGACGCAGATATGCAAATGAGACTGGAGGGTGAGCTTGCACGCACACACACTGCGGTATGAGAAGAGCTCATTTCACACACACATCTTGCTGAGACTGCAGCAGTAGACCACACACACACACACACAGACAAACACACACACACACACACACACACACACACACATACACCTATATCCACAAACACACAAACGCATAACAGCGTCATGATTAAATCAGTTTTCTTTTATCTTGGCAACATTTAAAACGTAAAACAAAAGCTATGTTCATTAAATAAGCATCACGCCTCTTTCAGCACCGGCCATGTTTGGATGCTCCTCTTCCTCCTTCTCCACCCTCATTCACTTCTCAATCCTAAAACTCTCTGCACCCCTCTTGTAACTCACCGGTTGGCCTGACCCGGGGCTGGAGCAGTAGATGGTGTACTTGCGGATGATTCCATTTGGCTTGTGAGGGGGTAACCAGGACACCACAACACTGCTGGCGGAGGAGGGCACAGCTTTGATGCCAGCTGGGGGTCCAGGGTCTGAATAATTAAGGGTGGAAAAGATAGAGATGGAGGGCAAAGTAAAATGTGAACCAGTTTTAGTTTTCTGTATGTAAACAGAATTAATAGCTTAATAAGTGAAAACCGATTTTATGATTAAAACTCAAGTACCAAAACATCCATGTGTGCCAACTACACAGTTGACTAAGTTGTTGGTACACCAAACCTAAGCGTGTGATATTTGAGTTATGGTGTAGCAAGCTAACATTATAATCATCCTCATGCAGCAATCCACTTATTTTTGTCCTCACATTCAGTTACACAAGCTAAAACAAATAACACTTCATGCCATGTTACATGCCATGTTGAGCAGGTGCATTTTATATTTTCCTTAATTTTGGGTTCATTAAGACGGCCTTCATTTTAGTTCCTTAAATATGTTTTTAACAATAATAATGCTACTGAAAAAGAAATTATTTGGAAAAATTACACAACAGAAATAAGAGGTCCCCTCTATACCTCTTAAGTGGAAAATAAAAACTTGATAACCATTTAACCATTTTGATCAACACAGACTTTATCAGGCAATTTGGGTAATACATTATTTATCTTTTATTTAATGTGGCCCATAACTGAAATCATTAGGTGATCAACAGATACACAGATACAATAGATACAATATTCATCTTCAACTTCTGCTAATTATGGATTTGTTTGCAGAGCTTAGTTTTTATTGGGTGGACAAAAAAGTCTGTTTGAATAGGTCAGACTGCTCTCTGGAGAAATTTGGAAGGAATTTTTTTTTTTAAGTTTCTGACATTTTATGGTTAATCAAGAAAATGATTGTTAGATTAAATATCAGTTAAACTATTATTTATTTGCATCCCTAATGCAAAATCCATCTGTTTTCTTTTTTTTCTGCTTATCTCCTGCACATGTACCCCAACAGGGTTCAATGCTCACACTATCAACCTTTGCAAATGTATCTGGTCACGAGTAAGTATCATTTACTTCAAGAACAAACTGCTATTCAGAGATAATTGCATCTGCATGCTAACATGTTACATCCATTACTCTGTCTTAATATCAGGTTAAAGAAAATAAGAAAACTTTAGAGAAACAAGGAGGTTTGAGCATCAGCAGTGTTCACATGGTTTATTAAAGTCAGTCATCTATCACGGTTTCATGGATAATTTTAATACATTTGTTCTTTTGAGACCTAAACTTTAAACAGTTAAATCCTGAACTATCTGTTTTTCTTTCTTTTTCTGAGAGCTACATTGAGATTTGTAAGATTATTATAATTATAAGTTTAGAAAATACTAAGAATTAGGGATCTCACAGTAATTTAAAGTAAACACATTATGATAAACATAATATCCACAATTAACACATATGTACTCATGCAAACACACACATAGAGTGACACTGTGGCTCTTAAAAAAAGAAATGAGATAAAACTGAATAATGAACTTCTGGCCATTTTGCACCTTAACTAACTGTTTACAATCTTTGTGTCTGAGAGACAGAGGCAGAGAAAAGCAGGCTGAGAATTGTCTGTTTGCACATTTACACTGCAAACACTTTTCCATATGCTGCAGAAAGAACTGAGGGCAAAGGGAAGCCAGAGACCGAGAGAGACAGACAACGCTGAGCGTATGTGAAGAGGTTGCCCCTGGACACAGTGTCAACCCGCATCAGGGAAAGAGAGACACTCAGCTTGCCCCTGATAAACACACGCACACACGCATACACACGAACACACACACACACACACACACACACACACACACCATTAAAGACTAACACAGCACACATATTTAAATAGCTATTGCAGCAGGGCCAGCTCATAAAATGGAGATATAGTGAGGAAGAGAGAATA
Source organism: Acanthurus leucopareius (assembly GCA_029814765.1). NCBI lineage: Eukaryota > Metazoa > Chordata > Actinopteri > Acanthuriformes > Acanthuridae > Acanthurus > Acanthurus leucopareius. The sequence goes on along the minus strand of JAQMCX010000054.1, from coordinate 2,609,289 downwards.
AAGGCCTTTTCTGAAATGACACTTCTTAGAATTTCTGCCCCCCTCCCTCACTCTCTCCCGCGTTCCCTCTCTCCCTCATTTTCTCCATCTCCAGACGCCTGCCTCCTCCCCTGCCTGGCCCCAGGGAGGGAGAGGAGAGGCGGATACGGATGTAATCCACAGCCCGCCAGTGTAAGCACAAAATTAATTCTCTTTAAGCCACAAAGAATTAATCCCTCTCCTTGTGCTGGGTGCTGCGCTAGACTTACACACAAACAATAGTGCATGTACACACGCATACACACACCAACTCTAAGACATTATACACATGTACACACACACTTAACCCCCGCCAACACTTCCGTATATTCACATGCACAGACCCACACCCTTAGGCTCCTCAACCAAACGCACACTCACACACACACTTTTTGGCTTCTTAATTCTCATTAGCACTGGTAATGGCACATCAGAGCACAAAGAGGTTTTAATCAGCAACCTCAGCCCTACAAAGACCCCCTCTACCCCCCCTGGCTTTCTGCCTCCCACACTGCAGCCTAAACCGAGAACAAAAACCCTCAGACTGACCTCAAAGGTGTGGTCTAAGTAAAAAAATGCATTATTGTTTGACATGCAATTGTTTGGTTTATCTGTGATGGGAGATGAATGTGGACTCACAGTCTTCTCGGGTTTGGATGTACAGGACGTTGCTGCGGACTCCATCTCCAGCCTGCGTATAGGCCAGCACTTGGATGCTGTAGTTGGTGAACTTCTCCAGGCCTCTGAGCTCCACCTGCTCCTTGGTGGTTGTGATGTTTTGCATTTCACCCCATTCTATGAAACAGAGAGGACAGAAAGATGTTCAGACCAAGGACTGAGAGATTAGAGGTCACACAGGTAACATGACAGGTCAAAGGTCACCTCCATCAGGGAAGACCGCCCAGAAGACGACACGATATCCCTTCAACACGCCATGCAGTGTCATCCTGGGAGGTTCAGCCCATGTGATAACGGCCTCGTCCGAGGTTACAGAAATGGCTCGAACATTCTGAGGAGGCTGGCTGGGCACTGAAACAGAGAGAGAGAGAGAGAGAGAAAAGGTAGGATAAGTTACCTTAAACAGGTATCCTTGCTTATCTAAGTTAATTTCATTGTTTAATTTCACAAAAAAGTTTTGTTCACTGAAGGATGAAAACAGCCCGCAACTTGTTTCACTGCCAAGTTATTAAATACACAGATAAACTACAGAAAAGTAATTCTTTAATCTCTTAATATCCAGTTTTCCTTTAACCACTTAAGTACCTTTAAGGTTTAAAATAATCTTATTCCACATTGTGTCAATATCATACATATTCCATATCAGTTTGTTTCAGCTCTTTTTTGAAGCTGTTTGATGTTTACGCTGATTTAAATATAAAAATCCCATTTGTTCCAACTCATCATTGAAGCTAACAGAGTGAAATATTCAAACCCAAGACTATGTTTTACATGACTGCACCATTCCAGCAAATGGATGTATTTTGCATCATTTCATTCACATTTCCCCCGACATATTTGGTATTTATAAATATTTTTGGATCTCCTCTACAATTTAAATTGAGGTTATGTTGGTTTGAACAAAATTGTGGCTGCACAGCGTGAGTTTGCAATGACTGGTCCATCGCATGGTTGGTCAATAATTGTGAAAAATGTCGACTCTTTTTGTGTTTGAGCAAAGGCTGCAATTGTCTCAAACTCAGGACTGCATTGGCTGGCTGGTAAATAAATAAATAAACCCTCTCTTAAACCCTAAAAAGGCATTTCCATATCAAACCTGAAGTGAGTAAACAGGCTAGCGATAGATAAAAAGTGTGATGTATAGGACCATCTCTACAACCACCATCTCTCTTTCTCTGTACAAGCCTCCTTCTGTCCCCGCCAGGCCAGGTGTCTCTTCTGTTGGCTACCGCTGACCATTAGTCTTTCAGGCTTTGAATAACACACACTGTTGACGATGAACAGAAGTCAACTTGTGAGGGAAGGAGGGGCAGGAAGAGAGGAAGAGAGGCGACTGAAAGACAGAGAGCAATGAAAGAGAGAGATTGAGCCAAGTCCACCAGGGAATTTCTCTGCAGCTGGTGAAGAGAGAGGAGGTGGGGAGGAGGACGGAGGAAGGGAGGGAAAGGAGAAAGGAGGATTAGAAAACTGAAACAGGGTTTTGCATGAATAAACCTTTAGGCTGCAAGCCTAAATAATTAGACAGCAACAAAACAGAGCCCAGTTCCTCCTTTCATAGTCACACCTTTGCTAGAAGAGAAATAAGGATTGAAAAAGGGTGTGAATGAAAAGGTAAGCTAGTTCAAGTGCATCTTAATTGTCAGCACTGGGGCTTACATAGGGTTTGACAGATGGTGAAAGGCAGATAGATGAAAGAAAAATGAAAAAAACATAAATTGGTGCTTGGTGCATAAATTTGATGATGTAAAAAATAACCTCTCATAAATAAGTGCATAAGTTTGGAGAAAGAAAAGATGAGGATTACAGGAAGATAATGAAGGGCAGTTTTGGAATCGAGAGGAGGAGATAGAGGTGAGGGATGGAGGAAGAAGGGAGGAAGAGAGGAAGAGAGTTAAAAGCAAGGGGAGCAAAGGAAGGGCAGAAAAAGATGAAAAGAGGGAGCAGAGAGACAATGCGCTCAGCTGTGGATAATTACAGCAGGAAGCTAGCAGAGGGAATGAGAGAGAGAGAGAGACAGACAGAGAGACAAGCTAATTATAATTATTTTTAGTATGCTTGTTGTTATCACTATTATCATAATGGCCATCAATATCACTGTCGCCACGGTGACAGCCACAGGGAAGAACTGGAGGGCTCTGTCAGCTCTGGACCAATGGGGCTCAGCCAACTGTTCGCTGGGTGGACAAGTGTGTGTATGCGCATATGTGTGTGTGTGTGTGTGTGTGTGTGGTGGTGTTTGTGTGTGTGTGTGTGTGTGTGTGTGGAATTTTTTTAGAGATAAGAAAAGAATTCTTGAT
>JAQMCX010000054.1:2571651-2606039 GCA_029814765.1 Acanthurus leucopareius | reverse complement strand
TTGTTTTTTTGTGTGTGTGTGTGTGTGTGTGTGTGTGTGTGTGTGTGTGTGTGTGTGTGTGTGTGTGTGTGTGTGCACTTGTTTGCATGAGGAGAAACCTCATGAAGATGATGTATGATAGAGATCAGGAGGGATGGCATGTATCAAAAAAAAAGAAAAAAAATGTGTTTGCGTGTTCAGCTAATTCCTTAATTGTTTAGCTCAACACAAAAAAGATGAAAAGAGGAAGAATATCAAAGAAGAAGAAGGACAATGTTCAATATTTTTTTGTTTTCTTGATAGAAAGAATATAAATCCTCTTGATTGAGATGGTTTTTTTTTTATTTACAGATGTATTAATCAGTGTTTTTATAATATCTTTCACTTTGTTTTTTGTTATTTCTGCTCCTTAGTGGCCATTAAAAAATTTAGCTTTACGTGAAATGAATAATAAGAAATATTGCATTGCCTTTTAAATTATTAGCTTTTGGAGGTCAAATATACAAACAATCACAAGAACCAAAGAATTGTATATGATTCAGATCTGAACACAGCCGTCTTTTAAGGAAAACATATTTTTCAGAAGATTTCTTGCACTTGCAAGATTAAAAAATTATAAACATTTTTGCTTTACTGTGTCGATGAGACTATACATGTCCTTGGTAATTGTAAAAGGCATTTGAATTCCAGCAGCCAGCATTCATTTGTGTCAAAAGAATGACGAGAATGAAGCAATTTTAGGTTACAAAGCATGGCGAGATCTGACATAAATACTACAGCGAGGACGAAAAAACAACAATGGCAAAGAAATATGCATTTAATGTGAATCAAAGCAAAAGCAGACAGAGGATTTTTCAGTCTGCAGATCTTAAAGTTTATTCTTCTGCTGTATATAATGCACCATGCTGTTTAAATGGTCTCCTCTATTGCTAATCCTTTTTTTATTCATACTGAGGCATATTGTATGTTGTTCATTGTGTCCTCACCATCTTCCAGTGTGGTAGCATTAATCTCTGAGCTGGAAGGCCCTGTGCCGGCTCTGTTGAAGGCCTGGACAACCACACCATACTGGGCAAACTTCTTCAGATTGTCCAGGGTGTAAACCTCACTGTCGCCGGTGGCCTTCATCTCCACAATGCTGTACTGGCCGTTACTGCCCGGGCCGTTCTCTCTGTAACCGATCTGGTAACCACGAATCACCCCGTTCTGCAGCTCCTTCCTGGGAGCCTGAAGAACAGAGAGACAGGAGTGACATGAGAATCAGAATTATGAATATTGTTAAAAAAGGGATCAGGACAATAAACATAAGGTTACTCAGCAGAAAAAAACATGATAAAGTGAGATATTGCAATGTTACACGAACAAATAACCTTTGAGGAAGTGTCTTGCTGTTAAGAAAGGCAGATAATGCTAATGCTTTACCTTCCAGGTGACCCTGATACTCTGAGAGGTCACCGGCTGCAGGATCACATCCATTGGAGGACCATCGGGCTCTGCAGACAGAGAGAGAAGGCTTGAGGTGGAGGCATTTGCTGCTGTCAACAAACATTCTGTGGCTTTTGTGTTTCCAATAAGTCTCACGGCCTTGAAATACTCTGGTGTTAAACTTATAAAGGTGTTTTTCTCAGTTTCATCGAGACAGGCTTTTAATACAAAATGCTTATTCAAGGGCAGCTATCAGTGTCAACACAGATGCAGTGGCTGAGAGCTAATACAACAAATAAAAAAGGGTGAAATATTTGCTCACAACATCAGCAAAAAACAGCGCTGACAAGAAACTTACGAGCTTCCTCTGTGCTGATGGTGAGTTCCTTACTGGCCTCGCTCTTGCCTATAGCATTGTAGGAATACATGCGGATACTGTAGACTGAAGCCGGGTGGAGGTCCACGATGTTGGCCTGATTGTTGGTGGGAGAGATGTTTCGAGTGGCATGCTTCAGCTCCCAGGTATCTGACAAAGGAGAGGATAATAATAGTGCTGTGATTTTTTTTTTATTTTGAATTATGCAGTTTATCATTATTTTCCACCATAACAAACACTTTTCATTTGTATTTTGTGACTCTTACTTGATATTAAGTTTTTTTTCATATAATCCTCTATAGAACAGGAAAGTAAGATTCCAGAAAATTTAGTATTTTTTATTTTTGACAAACAATTTCAGTATATTCTGTAGTGTTTAAAACAGAAAGGAGAGCGAACAGTTTGGCATATTACTCCACTGTCAGATTTACTTTTCATCTTTTATAAAATGAAGAACACACATTTTTTTGACTCACCTGTCTTGTTCTTATATTCGATATCATATGAGGTGATGACGCTGTTTCCATCAAATCTCTGTGTCCACCGGAGATTCATGCTGCGATCCTTCACTTCTCGCACCTCTAACTCTGGAGGGTCTGGTGGCTCTGAGGGTTTAAATGGGGGGAGTGAATAAATGAAGAGAGGCAAGGTAAAGGAAGAAAAGGAAGCACCCAAAGAGAGATAAATATGGATAAAACAGAGCAGGTTCGTGTAGCTTTTGTCAGTATAAAGAGGAGATGGCTCGGTACATGCGTTTATACGTGAATGGTTACCTTGCACAGTGAGCTGAATAAGGCCTCGTCCTTCTCCATAAGAGTTGATGGCGTGACAGGAGAAGAAGACTGAATCCTCACGCTCTGCTGGCTTTAGCTGAGTGGTGAAAAGTAGAAAGAAAAATATTACAGACACAATCAACTCTTCTTGGTGCATGCAAATTGTAAAAAGCTTTGTGGAGAATTGGTCCGGTGACAGTTTTTCCTTCTCTATCATGCCTGTTTCATATTTACATGCATGCATTGCATTAGGAGGAGAAATGCAATAGAGGAAGCATCACTCTAGTAGCACACTGCATTATGGGTGTCAAATTTCACTGCCACCCACCTGCTTAAAAAAGTTTACTATGCTTTACAAACCCTCTGTGCTGTTTTTGTCACTTTATCTGGTGTGGGTGTAGTCTTATAGACATCTGCAAGCTTGTGTTATGGGTCTACTTTAAATATATACATTCTTTAGCCAGTAGATACATCTAAATGCACACTAGAACACATTTTTTATGATTATGGTAATTCTACCAGCACTTAAGATTATTGGTTGTGTCTGACCAGCTATTACCATCCATAACTGCCTACATACACTCCATGGATACCTTTCCTTTCAGAAGATTAACTACCCAAACAATCGTTTAAAGGCATTAGGGATGTGTTCCATCTGAAGATTTGAGTTAAGCACATTGTCAAACCACGTTTACAAGCCCCTAAACAACTGGAGTTACCTGGATTGAATCTTGCGCAAAACACACATACAAGCCTCTTTGTCTTCTAATCAAAACCACCTGGTTTGAGTGAGTCAGTGATATCCGAAGAATCAAACCCCTGTGGTACCACTTATTACCAGTGACCGCCTGTAAGTATCATTTTTCAGAGGGACTGCATCACCAGGCTGTAACAAGTTGACTTCTGCTTGTATCATCATCATTATATCCATGATTCTGGCAACTGTGCGAATCACCTGAAGCACCTTGTTAACATGCAGCTGAGGTAGACCTATGGCTGCTGTGAGATAACAAAATTACAATACACAGCTGAGTAATGTTCATAAAGATATTGCTGCTTAATGTGTTTCGTACCTTGAGTGTAGACAGCACTTCGTCCGTCTTCTCATTGGGACTCGTGGTAATGGAGTACCGGGGGTTGCGGTCGGGGTCAATGACCGTGTCGCCTCTCTCCCAGCGGATGATGATGGGCCATTCTCCCCTGGCTGTGCAGTTCAGCTCCTTCACATGACCCTTCTTAGCCATGGTGGTGTTGGGGTGACTGGTGATCATCGCTGGGACTGGAAGGAGAAGGGAAATGGAGTGTGAGATGAAGAGAAGGTGAGGACAAATTAGCGGGGGGAGCAGGGGAGAAGAGGGGACAGAAAACAGATTGATGAGAGGGACATTAGAAAGCATAGGCAGATAAAAGAGGGAGAAGGGAGGGGTAGGAAATAGAAGAGCAAGTGGATAATAAGCAGGATTGAGGTGTAAAGGGAGGAAGAAGTGAGAGAACAGGGAGGAGAAGGGCAGAGCAGCTGGCAGTTAAAAAGGTGGAGTTCAGAGCAGCCAAGTTCCATTGCAGGAGAGTAATGAAGAGCAATGATCAATGAGGTAAAGTCAATAAACCTCCTCTCTCATTCTCCAATAGTTAACACTGGGGTCTAGGTGAATGAAGAGGCGAAAACGATACACTCCTTTCCTGGACTGACTCTATATACATAAGATTACTCACACACTCAATCGTCTCTGGCCAAAACACATATACACACACAGACACACACACAGATGCATACACACACACGCACAAAATACCGATCTGAGGAGGGTTCTGCTGTTTTGTTTTCATCACTTATTCATCCCACCCTCCCTCTTTTCCTCCTTTCCTCCCTCTCCGCTGAGCGAAACAGACAGAATTGAGGGAGGCAGAGGAGAGGAACGGTTCAATCAATAACACTAACACCAGAGGAGGAGAGAGAGCAAGAGGGGGCGAGAGAGCGAGAGTGCGAGGGGCGATCCTGTGATAGCAGAACATGGTGAAACTAGCAGTTGTATTTATATTCACCTGCTTCTGTGTGTCTGTGTCAAAAAGGAGCCAGAAATGAGGTGCTGACATCTCTTTTGTGGGTTTAGCTGTTACGTAGGGTCATGATACTGCATGCTACTACTACATGCCCTTCTTCACGTTGACAGTCTGCGTGTGTGTGTGTGTGAGTGTGTGTGTGTGAGTGGGTGCATGTACATTGTCCCTTTGCATTTTCACATTGCATTATACAAGGTGTTACTGACAGCAAGGACAGGATGAAGAGATTGATTGCAGATAATGATTAAGCTCAAAGTGTTTTTGATTGTCTGTAGACAGATCCCAAGAGTCAAAAGATCAATGGCTCAGTTGCTCGCTTTCTCACTGCCTATCTCTCACTCTCTCTCTCACACACACACACATACAAACACACACACTGCTCTTCCTCACTGTTCTTTATTGTTTTGCTCTAATGTCCACGGTCACCTTTGCTCCTCCAATTCATCAGCGTGCACGTTGGTGTGTATGTTCACGTTCACAGAGCGCAGGGAGAGTAGTGCGAGCCGGCTCATTGGTTTGACACAGTTAGCGAGTGTGTGTGCATTAAGGCTGATAAAGCTGAAGCACCGGAGCATCCTAGATGGCCTCACTGCAGTCATCTTTGTCACGAAAAAAAAAGACTCTGCCACATTAGCCCGTGTGAGTTTGTATACTCACTCTTAACAGTCAGGACCATGCTCTTGCTGATGTCTGAGCCCACGCCATTCGAGGCCTGACAGAGGTAGAAGCCACGATCCTCTTCCAGGACATGTCGTATGAGAAGAGAGCCGTTATTCATGATCTGGATACGGCCCGTCAGAGGCACAGGGTGGTACTGCTGCGGATTCCCAATACCCGCTGGACAGAAAGAGAAAGAGAAGAGGATGATAAATTGTTCAGTCACTGGCAATTCTTGCATTTTAATCAAATTTACTGTTGGCAGTGTGGGCCTATGAATATGACAATGGGCTGAGAAAAGCCGACAAAGACGCATCACAGTACATATATAAAGAATGAAAGATGGGTCATGTACCTAGTGTACCTTTGGCATGCTTCCACATGACCTTAGGGGGAGGGTATCCATCAACAGAGCAGTTTAGGATCCCTGCCTTCCCATAGATCCCATCCTGGTTGTTGGGTTGCACTACGAAGCGAGGAGGCACTGAGGGAAGATGACAAGTTAATTTAAAGACTTCTTTCCCACACTTGTTCCATGTTTCATCTTTCCTGCATGCTGACTGAACAGTATTTTCATCAAAACGTTATCAACAATTTTGCTGCACCACTACATTCATAATTTTCATTTTAATGAATGTAGGATCCAGTGAAAGAGGCATTCAACTGATTTTCAACCGGACTGGGAGAAGTAGTCACATCATTTACTTGCTCCAATTCAAGTAAAAGTCCTGCATTAAACATCATACTTCAGTGAAAGTACAATAGTCTTATTGGCATATTGTACCAGTTCTACAGGAAAATGTCCTCTGTCCCAACTACTACTACTATTATTATTATTATTATTATCTATCTTATACTGTGTTACATTGTATAATTTGTAATTTTATAGAGGTAATGTTTCTTTTGTATCACTGCTTCTACCAACCATGCATCATATTAATAAACTTAATAAATGCATTAATGTAAAATTTTCATCTGCAATGTGACTGATAACAGATAAGTCAAATAAATGTAATAGACTAAATGTTAGTGGAAGAGAAGCAAAAAGCTCTACAAAAAATATAATACTCAAATGAAGTACAAGCACTGGGCAGTTTAAGGGGGAATGCCACTGCCCTCTGCTTGCAAAATAGCTAAAATGCTTCCCCATTGTTAACCTGCCATCCACCCTCTCCATCTCCATGTAGCAGAGAGAGTACAGAAGATGAGTTGCCCAGTTGAATATGTTACTCTCATATGCCTGAATTACTGATCCTTTATCTTACTGAAGTTTGTGCAAGTTATAATCTATGGCCCTGAGAACAGCTCTTAAATATTAGTGGCTTAACTATGCTGTGTATTAATAAATCCATTGTGCTGTCCATGATTCTGAAGTACCTCCAATAGAAACAATAAAATCCTCAATGCTAGAACTTAGCCTCTAAGATCTTTTGTGAAGGGTTCAGTCGCCATCCTGTCTTACCTGTAACCGTGAGCTGCCTTTCGGTGCTGACAGTGGCAGCATCATTGCTGGCAATGCAGGTGTAGTTGCCATTGTGTTTGAGCGAAACCTTGGATATCTGAAGGGAGCTCATGAACTCCTTTGTGTCGATGGTGATGCCCGAGGAGGGCACGATCTCCTGCCCGTCCTTGCGCCACGTGATGCGAATGGGCATGTCTCCAGACGACACCACACAGGCGATGTACATCAATTTACCGATGGAAGTCGGTGGAAAGTCAAATGGCTGGATCAGTGGAGGAACTGAGAGAGTCAGAGACAGGGAGGATGAAAGAGTGAGCAAGAGAAATAAAGGAGAGAGACAGAGTGTTAGATGTGCAGGGAAAAAGGGAGGGTACATAGAAATGCAGCAGAGCCAAAGCAAATTAGGGGAAAATAGTCAAATGAGATAAAAGAAGATAAGCAAAGAGATAGAAAAGGCAGTTCAAGTCAAGGAAAATATGACGAAAAGGAGAGCAGGAGAGAGGAAAGGCAAGGACAGGCAACAGGGTGAAATAAAGGGTAGACAAGGAGAAGACCGAATAAGGCAAAGAGGGAACGAGAATAATGAAAAGAGATGAATGAAAACAGTTATGGGGTTGTTTAAATGAGCGGGGTGAGGAAGAGGTGAAGACAGAGATTTGAGGCAAAAATGAATAAGTGAGAGAGAAAGAAAAGAGAAAGTCAGATGTGAAGACAGGGAGAATATGGGTTGACACACGGATTTGAAGATTCGGGGGCATGGAAAGGACAAGCAGTGGGAGAGAGGGTGATGTAAAAGGGGAGAAGAGGTGGGGAAACACACAGAGGAGGGGGACCAAAAGACAGAGTGAGATTGGTTGAGAGTCTTTTTTTTTTCATTTTTCACATGGCAGGCTGATTGATAAAATTATGGTCTGTCTGTCTGATTCATTTCAGTCTGTCATCTGAGCCTGAGACCCCAAAAGCCTCCACACCCCCAAAGCCTGGCCTACAAGCCCACTACCCACTCTACAGCCGCCTGTGCCCCCTACCAACCCCTCCACTCCACCCCACCCTGCCCTGCTAAAGCCAGCCCATAATAGCTGCTCTAATTAGAGCTCCATCCGCAGGGGGAAGAACGGTGTTGCTATGGAGAGCGGTGGAGGTGATGTGGCGGTGGTTCGGAGGGAGGAGGGGAGGAGGGCGTTGGTGGTAGTGGTGGGGGGTTTTACAGCTGAGACATCTGGGGGCTTTAATCTGGGCCTCGTTAAAATTCATCTAATTAAATCAGAGACATGACTAGCACACATTCATACAAGCACATACCTACACCCACATGCAGCAAACGCGCACATGCACGTTACGAAGACCAACACAAATTTCACACATCTGCTAATGTCAAGTCGAAACACACACATCCCGAATTCACACTCTACAACTTCCTAAAACAAACATGTCATGCTATCGCCGCGGAGAGCTGAGCGAAATAACATACAAGGTGACATGCAGAATATATACAGTGTATACACACACACACACACACACACACACACACTTTGTCATTCACACATACATATGCATATGTATGGCATGCACACACACAAATCTTATACAATAGCACTCCTGCTCCATGTAATTGCTGAGTGGTTGAGAGAGCGCACTAGGCCACTCCGCCCCTTAATCAGGGGTTATTAGAGGCAACGCACACAGCTTTCTTCATTTCTTCTTCCTCTGTTTTACCCACATCCTTCTGCTACAAACCGGTCGTACTCACGCTCCATCCCTCTCACAAACACCTTCTATCATTCATGATTTTCCTTCCAGGTGGACTCAGAAAAAACAAGGCTAGACTTAGATAAATCAGGATTCTATATAGTATTATTACAAATAGCATTACGTTATAATATATATTTAAGATAAATGACACAACAATGAAAAATGTGTGCTTTTGCTATATTTTTTAGACACATCCATGTAAGAGTCCTTCACAGCAATGAGTAAAAACTTGTGAAACTCTTTGACAAATGGCCACTTTCTAAACAAACTGTCCTGTGACTGACCTTTGACAGTGACGTAGACAGTCTGCGTGATGAACAGCTGCGGCTGGATGAGCACACTGCAGACGTAGGCCCCCTCGTCCATCCCCTTCTGAACATCGCTGAGCTTCAGGGTCCCGTTCTCATACACCACCTGAACAGACGTCAGTGATCAGTGAAATTCAGAGCTGGTACATGCTTGCCTGTCTTATTCATATACAGATCTGTACATTTAAATGAGATGACACGAAAATAAAAAACATATATGCATGAAGAAGTTGCCCTGATTTGCTGTGTGCATTCATTTATTTCTACACTAATACATAAAAAAACAAAATAAATAGTCATGCAACATACAATAAAAAAGCTCACAGGGACTATAGCAGCAGTAGTCTTAACAACTGTGTATCTGACAATAAAAATGCTTTTCTGTGCCAACTGCATGCTTGCATATAGACATGGGAGCATAAATGTCTCATAGCCTGAGTGGGCCTTTAAACAAGGCATAATGTGCAGGATGTACAATACACGTATAAGATACGATTAACGTATCCACATGATTATGTACAACAGCGACATGCGGAACATAATTTCTGATACTTTTTTTGTCCTTGAGAAGAAATGCAAAGAGCAAACTCCACCTGGCGATGGTTGTCAGGCAGCAGGAGTCCCTCCTTGTACCAGTTGATGGAGTAATATGGATACCCAATCACACGACAGTTGATGAAAGTGTTTCTTCCTGCCACCGCAGTGATGTTCTTCATAGGGCGTATTCTTGGAGGACCTGATGAGCAAAGAAGAGAGATGGAAGGAAAGAAAGAAAGAAAAGAAAAGGGAGAAAAGAGAGGGAGGAAAGAAGGAGATCATTAGTTGATGGTGTCAGGAGCAGGTCGTGGAAATTTAGGAATAAAGGGGAGGGGTGATCAGGAGGGGAGTTGGGGGGGGACAGAAGAAGAAGTAGGCATGTGGGGTTGTAGGAAGAGGGAGAGGTTAGAATGTTTGTTTTTTTTTATTGAGGAGATCAGATGAGGACCCGCACACTCCTGCACAATTTCTGACCGCTACAGCCTAGACACGCTGCTCCACCCCTGACCCCCCACCCACTTGTATTTTGAACCCATCACAGGCACATGTAGCTCATTATGTGTTTTGTGAGTCCAGAAGAGGGCAGTTAATCATCTGTTTATCAAGCTACTTTTATAAAATGTGAACTATGATAAGACTTATCAAATTACTTTAAAATGGGGAATAAAAATGCACCGGATCATGCCCCGGCTTCTCTGACACTTCAAGTTATTTCCCAAAATAACAAACACAAACCAAATGCACTAATACAGAAGTGCCAGACTTCGGAGCAGCAGCAACAGTGTTATCATTTACAGGTCAGATTGGATTAGAGATGGCAATTCCATTTATTGCCAGTGACATTTAAACAAAGCAACATTTAATGTAGTCTATAAAGAGAGAGAGTAACAGAGAGAAGCAAAGTGAGTGGGTGAAACAGACAAGGAAAAACTAAAGTGACACTTCACTTTATTTAGAGGCTTTCAGTTTACCAGAGGATAGTGCACTTACAGGGATGAGAAGGCCCAATAATAACAGAGTATCACACTGTTTTCAAATACTACTGTTTTTTTATGCTGATCAGCCCCTTCCCACTGTTTTAATAGTAAAAGTATCCTGCACCTTCCATTTTTGGGTTAGATGCTGCAGGGTCTTAGTTCTCTTGTTGCTCTCTAATGCAGAAGTCATTGCTACTTGCAACCCAATCATGGATTGTTTGGGTATTTATGAGTGCAATGCACTTTTTCTTCTGAGAAAAGAGGCTGTACATTTTACATTTGCTGTATTTAGTTATTTAAAGTGTCAGCATTTGAGCTAAAACACAATGTAGGCCATTCACACAGGCTTTATGTTGATTGGCCAAAAGAATTGCCATAGTAAGAACTAGCTAAGTTGATCACTAGTTATATTTTACAGAACAACTGGAATAAAATTACTCAAAATGCATCCTAAAGAAAAACACAAAATATTTTTTTTTAAAAAGTAAAAGCTTGACTCGTTCAGTATCTAATGTATCACCTTTTAAAAACAGTCTAAATGCCGTGGGCAGGCAGACAGTCAGACAGACACAAAATGAGTTAGCCTTACTGGGAGACACTGGGAGCTTTCACTCATTCATCCGTCGCTTCTTCTCTGACCTTCTCACCATTGTTCGTCTTGTATCTTTGTTTTTGTCTCTCCTTCCAGCCCTCCTACCCCCACTTTTCTCTCTCTCTCTTTTGCTCTCCTCCCTTTCTCAGCGTGTGCTGAGCTTTGAAGTTCTGACGAGTGAAAGATGTATTATTCAGGAGCACCGTCGCACAGACACACACCCGCTGCCACACACAAGCACATATACAGTATCCACGTGCGTGTGTGTTTCGCTACGTCTGTGTGGTGCAGTGTGTTTGCTGTCAGCCCCTCGCTGAATGGGGCAAGTTGAGTGTATCATATTTCAGTGAGTGGCTAAGCATACTAGTGTGTTACCACTTTTTCATGTGTGCTTGTGAATGTGTGTGTGTGTGTGTGTGTGTGTGTTGGTTGTATTTGTGTCAGTTTTTGCTGCATGGAGGGCTGAAGCTCTCTGGCAATAGGGCTCACTCTCACTCCAATGATCATTCTGGCATGTCTCCTTAGAGCAGACTCACATGTCACAACTGCAAATCTCACCAAAGGACAGAAAGAAAAAGAGAAAGATGGAGACAGAGAGACAGAGAGAGAGAGAGCGAGAGCAAGAGACAGAGATACAGCCCTGTCCATCGGTGTCACTCCTCATCCTTGTTGTCTCCGACGACAGTGACATCACCAGTCCTGTCACCAGAGTTCACCATCACTCCCTCCCGACAGACACTAGCACTCATCACTCCTCTCTCATCTCGTCTGTTCTCTCTCTTCTCTGTCTCTGGCCTGTTTCTTTCTCTTCTAATGTTGCTTCATCCATTTGACTCACCTTCTCTCTTTCAGCCATATTTTCTCTTCATATTTTAAGCTGCAATCTCTCTTTTGACATGTCTGCCTGCAAACATGTCCATGTCTGTACATACAGTATATATGTGTAGCTGCAGTATGTGAATTAGCAGGTGTATCTCTTTCATATATGTGTGTATCCACGTTGGCAAAACTACAGTAAGTAAGAGAACAGGGCAGTGAGCTTTAGGAGACATTCTGCAAGAAAGAAAGACAGAATGAGATGGACAACATACACTTTAAAGGCTGCCAGAAGAACAACACACTGACTGCTGCAGATAATTAAGATGTAGGTTTAGAGACTGACAGATTGAACAAAAAATAAGGGAAAAAGTAAAAACAAATGCAGTACATAAGAAAACAAGACACATACATGGAGATAGAGGTAGAGATATAGAGGGGTACAGGATAGGATATGGGTCAGGTTAGGGGAAGGGGTCAGGCTATGAGAAGCCTCTGTATGACTGATATTGAAAAGTAGACAGGCACCTCTTACGTTTATGCGCGCTTGGTACTCGGCACTACCGGCCGAGTTGCGTGCGGCGCACCGATACACTCCTCCATCGCGAATCTGCGGGCTGCTGACGTTGACATGGCTCACAGTGCTGCCGTCCGAGAGCGTGTACTGGCTGGCTCTGACGCGAGACAGGTCCCGGGCCACGGGCTCATCATCCAGGGTCCAGGTGATGGTGGGAGGAGGCGCTCCTTTGGCGGCACACATCAGGGAAAACGGTTCACCCGGGACCACCACCCTCTCACTGAAGGAGGCAACAATACGGGGCGTGCCATCTGAAAAACAATGACAGAGGAAGTCATATGTGACTAAATAAGCATCATGATGGAATAAAAATCAAATATAGTGATGAAATTCAAGATAGGTTTAAATGATAAAAGAGACCAAATCACGATACTCTGCATTGTGCAACCAGAGGAACTTATTTTTATGCTGTGAGTCACTGTATGGAAAATTAACACTGCAAATCAGTAACAAAAAAAAAATCACTGGAGAGGTCGAACTGTGCACAATTTTCAATGCATCTGTTAAATATCAATTTTAACTATGACTCATTAAATAGAGAGAAATCAATCAGTCCTTTGCAGCCCAGTGATGCCCGTCTTTATGCTATTCAGTGTAAGTACAAATAAACTCCAAACAGATACCCAGGTGATGCACAAACAACTTAACATACTTATAGGTACACCAGCATGGTGTAATCCCCGTCTGTGCTCACCTTCCAGCAGTATGATGGAAAAGTCCTGAGCAGTCTGGCCCTTGCGCGTGGCAAAGCACTGGTAAGCTCCCGAGTGTCTCTTTTGTGCAGCGGAAATGAACAGCGTCTCATTGTGAGCCCCCTGGATGGAAAAGTGCTGATCGGGCAGGACAGGCTCCGTGTTACGGTACCACGACACGGTAAAGTGGGGGGAACCCTGGACGGCACAGGACAGGATGACTGTGCTGCTGATCCCCGTCTTCAGGTTCTTGGGAGACAAAGTGACCCGCAGTGGCTCTGGAGAAAGGAGGAAGAGCAGGTTTAAGAGAGAGGAGAAGGATGACAGGAGCATATGCATTTGAATTGCCAGTCACACCCTTTCATTCACAAGTTGCTGCCTAAATACGGAAGGTACGTAACTTGGTGTGTATGCAGGCTTGTGTCATGTCTTGCAAAACTGGAAGAAAGCAATTTGAATTGCGTTACGCTGTGCTGGCCAGGAGACACAAATCATATTTCTATTACAGTGTGATTTTGTATTTATTGTTTCTGTGTCGTTGTCGTGTGTATGCACGTGCATGTGTGTATATGTGTGTGTGTGTGTAAGTGCTAAGCAGCAAGGAAAACCGAAACAGATAGACAGAAAGGAGAGAAAATGTCAATGAGCAATAAAGCAGCTGGTGTTAAGTGCTGGAGGCTGCTGAATGTGTGTGAGCATGTGTGTGAGGGAGCAACAGTGCATGTGTAAGACTTTCTTCATGGGAAATAAGTGCATGTACTTTAAGTGTGTATCCAAGAGTGTGTGTGTGTGTGTGTGTGTGTGTGTGTGCCACCTTCCATGTCCTGTCATAGGAGGTTTGTGGCTTGTGCAGTGATGTGCCCTGTGGCCAGTCTGCCCAGTGTCCACTAACTTCACCCTCTTTCCAACCACACTCAAATTCCCTCTCCTCCACTTCCTCCACGTCCCCACCATTCTCTCCACTAGTCTGCCACCTCCTCCCATCTGCATCACTGCCTCACAGCTCTCATTCATACATATAACATTATGAAATTTTCTCTGTCCCCCCACCCCCCCTGCTCGAATGCTTGGTAAACCTGTGTGACCACGGTTCTGCTCTGTCTCTGTAGTGACGCTTCGCTGAGGTTTGAGGGCACAGCGGGGGAAACAAGCCGTCCTTGGAGATCAAGCTCACTCCCGGCCCAGACGAGGGTGGATTGGAGGGGGCTTGTAGGAGGCACAGGGCCAGGGCAAAGCCAACAGAGCTTAAATGATTTCTTCATCTCTACTGTCCGTGACCTGACATCACTTTTTTTTACCTGTTTTTATCTGTAGATGTCGGTGTTCAGCAGTGGCAGTCAGCAGAGGGAGATAAAGTGATCATTGACACTTCGTTTTGTGTGAGTGAGAAGAGTGTTTCCTGGATTAAATGCTGGTATTTTAACTTTCTCCTACAGTCTCTTCAGTCATTTACCCACCTATGACATTGAGATGGCCTGTCACTTCTTTGGAGCCAAAGCTGTTGGTGACCTCACAGATGTAGTTGCCACTGTCCTCAAGCCTCAAGTCTGAAATGGTGAGGCCGGTGATGCGCCTTGTCCAGCGGGAGTCTGCCGGCAATGGCCGACCATCCTTCAGCCATCGGATGGTGGGGTTTGGGTATCCAGATGCGATGCAGGGCAGCTCTACACTGTGCCCAATCTGCACCTCACCGGACTGGAAACTGTCCAGTACTGACGGGGTGGACTCCGTAGGGTCTGCAGGTGAACCAGTCAGAGAAAATTTATATTTATTCAGAATTATTAGTCCTTCAATTGATTTTTAGACCCTGTAAAAAAGAGTTAGGCATTTTTGAGAAGAAAGTCTTATATCCTTTCTTGCCTGTAGTGCACATGAAGCCACTTTTGGCATATCTTAGCTTACCACAAAGATTGGAAACAGCAAACATTTAGCCTGGCTTCTTCCAGAGGTAACAAAATGACTTCTTGCTCATTTTAAGGCGTACATCATCAAACGTTTCCAGTCTTTATGCTAAGCTAAGCTAATAGCCCTCTGGCTCTTGATAATACCATACAGAGTGGTAAATCTTCATATCTAACTTTAAAGCAAGAAAGAACATAAGAGGACATTTTTCCCCCAAAATGTTAAAAAAAAATTCTTTGGAAAAAAAAAAGCAGAACTCTTGATTATAAATCTATTGAAGAAATTAGACGAGGCATAGCAGCATGATCATGTGCTCGGGCTTTGACTGACGATTAGCAGCTACTATGAGCAGAAATGGTAACTGGTTGCCTACCCATAACAGAGAGCCTGGCTCCATTGCTCTGGCGAGTCTCTCCACTGTACTTGTGCTTTGTGATGCAGCGGTAGGTGGACAGAGCATCTTCTTTCTGCACCTCTGAGATATACAGAGCGCCAAATGAGGTCAGGAAGAAACGGTTACCTGCGGAGGACAGAACAGAGGGGGCAGGAAGAAGAGGGGAAAAGATACCTGTTAACATATTTTAGTAGCGAATAAACCAATACAACAAAGACAAATCACTTGAATGTAAAGCACTGTGTCTATGCAGATGTATTTGCATCAGGCAGCATGCCCGTCTGCTACAGAATTTCCACGTTAAGCCCTGTTTAAGATTATCCAATCAAATAATCTACCCAATATTTCCATTTTGCAGTTTGTTATTTGGTAATTCTCGGTTTTCATTTCAGTTTTGTACTCTCCACCACGGGGCTTTGCTCACCTTTTCAGTGGTTAAAGGATATTTGATCTATTCTTAAAAGCAAGATTTGGGACACATTTTTATGCTGTTAAAAAGTGAAATTATGTAACATTTGAAAAAAAATTGATATTTTACACACACTGGAAAATATCATAATACTTTTTTCTCACAATTCATACACCACACAAACAAATTGTTCCACAAAAAATAGTAGTTGCTTGCATGTCTTCTTAAGCTTCATTCACTGGGCCTTTTCTACATTATGTAAGCTACAGAACCACTCTCACTGCACAGATTTTCTTCTGCATTCATTATTTTCATTCCAATGTACTTGATATTGGTGGAAATGGCAAACCAGGCTGAGAAAAAATGGGTGTTGAGTGAGTAAAAGGTCATGACAGATAGGTGCTGCTGTTGAAGTATTGCAGATATCAACCTCGTCATCACAAGACCCTTTTAAACTTGAGCACATTTTCTAGAGAAATCACTGATTTCAGAAGAAAGAAAAAAATGACAGACTAGAATATACATGTCTTCTAAAGGCCCAACCCGAGCACTTAGGTGACCACATGGGAGCTTTTAACATACTCAGTCTTATCTATCTAGTAAAATATACACAATACAGAAAGACAGATGAGGGGAAAGAGAAAGGGGAAAGAGAGAGAAGAGTTATTGTAGGTGTTAATAATTGATGTGTCTGTGTGTGTTATGGTAACAGCAGATTAGAGTCATTTTCATTTCACATCAGTGACTGCTTGGTCTTCCTCTGATTTATCTTCATGTCAATAGAGACAGCATGTGTGTATGTGAGAGGAGAGGAAGAAGAGGAGAGAGAGATGAAAGGAGAAGAGACGAGGAGAGTGTATTTCAGTGTTTGATTCTTTCCGCCTCTCTGAATCTTTTTGTATTCTGTTCCCCCCAAAGGGTTATTTTAGACAGTGTGTGCACTTCAGAGTTTGTATTAGATTGCAGATTGTTTGGTTATGCGAATTCTGTTGCAGTGTGTGTGTGTGTGTGTGTGTGTGTGTTTGTGTGTGTGTGAGAGAGCATGCTGGCTGTTGTTTGCTGTACATGATGTTTCAATGCCTCCTTGCAATGTTGACAAGAGAGGACTTAAGTAAAACACAGGTGCATTGAAAAGTTGAATAATGGAGACATGGTGGCACACACACACACACACATGCAGGCAAAGATGCACACACATACATATGCACAAACACACATGGACACACAGACACAGTCACAAAAGGAAACAGTTAAAGTGTTAACTGTTAAATGAGTTAAATAGTTGATTTAAAAAGGCTGTTACGGTATTGAAAATTTACTTGGTTGATTTCAGGATTTTCTTTAATAATATTTTTTGTGAATGCTGGATGTTAATTAGCCATTTTAATCAGTTCTTATTCTAACATTTTCAGTGAACCACAAGTAATTTTATTGTTTCATATAAGAGTGTATGTGCATATGTACATATTTCTGCATGTATGCATGTAAAAGTGTCAATACATGATTTTTTGTGTGTGTTAGTATCAATGAAAACGTGTGGATATAAAAGTGTATGAAGGCATCAATAACCAAGCTATGTGTGTGTATGTGTGTGCGTGTCTGTGTGTGTCTCCTGCCACAATGTGAGCAACGACAATCGATGCATTTTATAGCTGCACAACTCCATCCAAAGGAGATTTATTAAAAGCGAGAGGACTTGCCTGGCTCCCTGCCACACACACACATATAGACACACATACACACACAGACACATACACACACACGCACACACTCTATCACTGTAACAAGACTGGGATGTGAAGAAGATTGAAGGCTTTACTTCAGGTGTCAAAGACAGGTTTTTACTGACCACATTAAATGTGCGTTCTTCATCATGGCGGTAGGGCTCCAACAGAGCTCTTCATTTTATTCATTACAGATACTCTGTTGATTATTTATGATTATTCTATCACTAATTATTTTTTATAAAATTAAATACTGTAACAAAAAATTGGAAAATGGCTGTCATAATTTTCAAGAACCAAAGGAGATGTCTTAAAAGTTTTTTTATGCCAAAACCAAATCATTTACTTATTTGCCAATCAACTTTTATAATTTTAGGGTAATTTCGGTAAATTCAGTGCAGCTGAACAGAAACCTCAGCACTGTGTGAGTCAGAGCTTATTTGACAATTGTATTACAATATTATTACATCATTTCTGAATAAATAGATAGACAGTTAGACAGTAAGATAGACAGATAGATAGATACACACACACACACGTTAGTGTGCATCTTCATGCATATGTGAAAGTTCACACACGTGTTTTCATGTGAGTCAGACTGTTGTGCTGAGTGCTAAGCGACGTAAGCTGCAATTTCCAAGCCTGCCCTTTTGTTCCAACCTGGGTATTAAGCCTTACAGGATAATATGCACTTGGCGAGTAGAACCCTGTATAACACACTGCTACACCCTGTCACAACATGCCTGTAGAGAGGAAGACAGACCAGAAGTGGGTGAGCATGGGGGGTGGGGTGGGGCATTCAGAGATGTTTAAGAATGGAGAGAAAAGAAATGGTGCAGGAGACATTAATGAGAAGGAGCTTGTCAACGCTGGCTGTAAAAGAAACTTATTTTATGATTCCTTCCTTTTTTGACCTGTGGTTGAACTCATTTCTTTCATTTATTACACCACTGATTTTAAATAGATCATCTATTGTTAGTTTTCTCAGATTCTGGGGTTACATCTTAAAATGTCTTGTTTTGCTTTGTATAAAGCATGATGGGAAGTGCAGCACAGAAATTCAAAACATATCCACCACACAGGGGAAGAAAAAATTACAAGAAAGAAAATGCATGTAGGTTAAATTTATTTATTTATTAATTTACACTTTCAATACATTTTTGCAAGCTCTACAGCACAAGACTGTCCCAACAACACAAATTCTATCTGTTTATGAAAAATCAGCCAAAACTAAGCAAACCAAAATATTCAAAACTGCAGAAAAAGGTGTCCAGGATAGTATTATTTACATACCAAATGATGTTAGTAGATTATATTACCATAAATATGACAGTATATGGTATTCCAGTCAGAGCATGTAGTCACATTGCCATAAGCCTGTAAGATAAAGTTTGTAAAGTCCAAGTAAAAACAGATGTTTTTCAAATGGTAGAAAGATTTAATGTCAGACATTTTGTTGATGAATTTTCTGATCAACTAATCATTTTAGCACTTAATGAGAGTGGCATGTTTAGTCATATACTAATTTATTTAGAATATTCTAGTCTCTGCCTTCCTTTTGGTCCAGTCTACTGCTCCTCACTCCCTCTCTTCCCTTTTTTAACCTGATATCTAATTTCTAGTCGCCGCCTGCTCTCCTGCTGCCTGTGAAGATGTGACACACCTAAAACAGCGGAGAGGGCGCAGGAAGCGATGGAGGGAGGCAGCGGAGGAGAGGAAGGGGGCTGACCCTACAGGGAGGAGGACGGCAGATGGAGATTGATGGAGGGAGAGATAGGAAGATAAAGAGAAACATGCCGTTGGGAGTGACAGAGGAGGGAGTGAGAGTGAGAGGGATGAGGGGCCTGCAGGCCTGAGAGCCACACATGGGTAAAAACAATTCCTCTACGTCTTTCTCTCCCTCTTTTCGTTCTCCCCTTGCAAGGCTCTCCTTGTGGGAGAGGAGATCAATTCTCGTCTAGTCTGCCTACGCCTCCAGGAGTTTGTTGTTGTTATTGTTGTTGTTGTTGTTGTTGAGTGTGTGTGTGTGTGTGTTTGTACTGTATGGGCTTCTGTGTCTGCTGTTTTTTGTTTTCTTTTTCTTTTTCTGTAGGAGGCAAGATTAGATTTTTTTGAAAGTCTATCCCACACCCAAGGGAGGCTCAAAATCCCCACACTTTCTCCTTATTTCCCAACTCTTTCCTCCCCTTCTTTAACATTCCTTTGTCTGTCTGTGTGACATCTTTTCTCCATTCCCAGCCCAGTCTCCCCTCTGCCCTCTACCTCTTTGTAGTCTGAGCTCCTCTACCTTCTCTTTTCAGGGGGGGTCTGTAAGTAATGGAATCAGTTCAGCTGATCAGCCCGAGGCAGGAAGTCAAGCCAAGTGCAGAGTGAAGCTGCTGCTGGATCTGTGTATGTGTGTGTGTGTTTATGTGTGTGTGCCAGAAATTCCACAGACAGAAACGTACATGCAAATAACAAGACAGACACACAGGAAGGGAGAGAGAGAGAGAGAGATGCAATGAAAAAAGGATTAGGGAGCCCTGAAGCATCACTTGTCTTCCCCAAAGTTTCCCCAGAGAGAGGACACCCCTCTTCTTTGAGATAGGTGGGGGAGACAGCGGAGGGGAAGGACAGGCGAGATGCAAGGGAAGGTAACGATGGAGGCAGAAGATGAAGGGATGCAGGAAGGTTGCATCTAAATATATCCCTGACATAGTGTATGGCTGCCATTTTAAACAAATTATCCTCAAACAGAGAGAAAAGCAACCTAAGAGGTCATAAAGAGCAAAACAATAAGAAAAGACAATGATAATGTTAATGTAGGAATGTTGCAGTCACCGGGGAGGATGGGAGGAGAAAAGGATCAGATCAGACAGGAGAGGAAGATAGAGAAAAAGTAACTAAGAAAAGATATACATATTTTGAGATGTTGGCTTAACCACAGAGAAAAGAAAAGAGACAGAAATAGATGAAACAGTGAGTGAAAGCGAGAAAGAAACAGAAAGCGAGCAGGAGAGGAAATGGCGTAAGTGAAGGGGGTTCGTTCTTAGTGCTGCCATGCAAATGAAGGCGGCGCTGCAGCAATGCTAACTAACAGCAATTCACACTGTTGGACTCATCACTTATTAATGCTCTACGGCTCCCCCTCCCTCCCTCCCTCCCTCTCTCCCTCTCTCCCTCTCTCTCCTTCTCTTTACCCATTCCTCTCTCCCCTGCTCTCGCCAGGATCTCTCATTTTTGTTCGCTCTCTCGCTCGCTGTTGCTAGGGCCCTTGCACTCACGTGACAGCAGCTGGGTAGGGGGCGCTGCGGTGGCACACAGCGACATGTGCAAGAGTGCGTTTCATGTGTGTTTTGCGTGTGTGTGTGTGAGTGTGTGTACTTTTTGTGTGTGTGTGTGTGTGTGTGTGCCCTTCATTAGAGGTATAAAAAAAACGGAATCAGCCATTTAAATGATGGCGACGGAGATCAGAGGAAAGGAGAGAAACTGCTGAATGGATGTGTAATTGATTCACAGGCCCTGGGCTCCAGGCCACAGAAGAGCTCAACACATCTCTCTGTCCATCATGTCACTTTATTTTTTCTCTCGGCGCTTTTGAACAAAAACGCACGCTGAAGACTGTAATGGGCATTATTGTCAAGGTTTGCCTTTCAGATTTTAAGGCTAAATGGACCACAGGCTCAGTACAATTCAGACCAGCAGTCTGTACAAATGGATTCCTCACACATGCACAGTGATACACAAACACTCACACATGCAGAACACTCACAGTCTGTCTCACGATCTACACAGTCTTACTCCCACCGTCTCACAATCCACATTTGCAGAGTGCACTCAACAAATTGTAAGTATGTGTGTGTGTGTTTCTGTGCAGAGCATCCTCACTACAGGATGCCACAGCGATGAGCAGACAGTGGAGCACACCTACACAATCCTTATTTATACTCGTCCTCCTGATTCACCTTTTCATTTCTGCTTTTCTTCTCTTTCCCTCTACTGTGTCTCCAACTATCTCCTTATCATTGCATTGCTAGTGTTACTCTGTCTCTCACACACATCAGTTGTCCCACATTCTGCAGTGGCTATGAAAGACGTGGATCTGATGTGTGAGGCACTGAAGGTAAGTGTGTGTTTCACAATGTTTAGGAATCATAGATGAAGTGAATGACGGACAGGGTGTACAAATTCCTTTTTGTACCAAATCAGTTGTCAGTGTTTTAAAAGCTTTATCTTGGCTGTTGTGAAAGAAGACTTGGTATCAATAAGATCTGAGGACAAAAAGGAAAAAAGGGCAAAACCTTGGAGAAATCTATTAAATTCTCTCAGCATCCCCAGTGGTCCCCTGTGCTTGGATGTGAAAGGCCCAGTGCAAGCTTTGCTTTTATATTCTGAAGTACACTGAAGTCTGCTGAAGAACAAGTAGGCTACACACACCAAACTAATAACTCTACACTCACGGTCAAGTGGACAGACACTGAATTATATATCTTTAAATGGCAAAACCCATTTGAAGTATAAGAATATGAAAATGGATGGATCTGATGCAAACCTGTTCCCAGCATGCTATGAGCCAGTAAAAATAATATTTGTGCAGCAGTGGAAAAAAAGGTAAAGTATTCTTACTTCTACAGATGTTTGATCAATGGACAAGGACTGAGGTCACTATTTGTATTTCAATAGTGTTAAGATAGATGTTCTCTAACTTTATTCATCAGTTTATACATGCATCACTAAGTGGGCATGTGCAGCTGAAGGTAAAGCTGAGGACTTTGGAACAAACTAAGAAAAACACAGCAGAATGAAGAAAGCCATGCTCAAATGATTGCACGGGAAGTGAGAAATGCTCAAGTCGTGAAGCAGATAAGTAACGTGGACAGCTACATTTCCAAATGCTCAGGAATACTGGCTGAGGTAGCACCATGGACAGCTCTGCTGCTGTGGCCAAAAATAGGAAAACCTCCTTGTGTAAAGTCTCATTATACGAGTCTCTGTGGTACAATGGTTGGCACAATTAAACTGTGTGTCTGTGTGTGTGCGTATGTGTGTGTGTGTCTGCGGGTAATGTTATCTACAGTGGATACTGTGGCAGAGTAATAAAATAGTAATGTGACATATGGCCTGGTGCTACAGCCCAGCACACAAGCAGTCAGTCAACCCCCTAGCAGACAACATAACAGAGCGTCTAATCTTGGTAAACAAAGTGGATGTATTTGTGACGGGTGAAAACAGTGTGAAAGATGCAGCATATAACAAAGGAGCATAATAATCAATCAGATGCTTTAACAATCGCACGCTGGAGAAACATCGCAAGCAGCGAAATATATAAAAAGATCAGTGAAGTGCACAAAGCTGCGAGAGAGCACAGAGCATAAACAATGACACACAGGGCAACACAGTGACGTCAAAACGGTCATTCAGTAGTGTAACTAGCATATATGACACCATGTTGGGCCAGGTCACAACAAAATACATGAGTCAAAAAGAATCAATCAGAGTTAAAATATTAGTGTTTGAGTCGTTATTTTCCTCGCATATTTCAGCATTAGTAGAAAAATTCTAAATCAAAAATAATTCTTTTACCCCCTAACTTTTGAGATTTTAGCAAATTGTGATTTTTTTTGTGCTCATTACTCATCTACTGAAATAATAATACCAACAATAAAGTTCATGCAGTTTGAAACTATTTTAATCTTCTAATTCTCTCCAAAAATAGTGGCTTGAATAAACCAACAAATGAAGACTAAAAAATCAGTGATTTGCTTAATTTGCTTAATTTGTGTTCTTAACACGGGCTTGCTAAGCCGAAATTCATCAACTTCACCTCAGCTCATGAGCACCATTTTAAAAACAGGTACATCATGAAACATGCAACAGACTATAATAAAAAAAATCTAAAAAACTAACAACTGATTTGCATAACAGCAGCGTGATATCAGGCCAAAACGCAAACATGTAAAAAAAAAAAAAAAAGAACAGTTTAAAAGCATTTGTTCTTTCTAATAGTGAACAGCTAAAGGAGAGATTATTCAGAGAGAGGAAGAATGATAGCAGCCAGTCCTGGTTTCTCCTCCTCCACTACTTCCCTTGGCTAATTTATTTGATAATTAACAAGGGCCCATTATGGCTGATTTCAAGGAGGCACTGGGAAGGTCTACTAAAAGCTATTTCATTTGAGCTGCTCATACAGTTTCTAAGCACCCACCTTGCATAGTACATATTCCGCGCACACACACAAACGCACACATACGTCAAGCAAGATACACACATAGGCACCACACAGTTTAAGTAAGTCACACACAAAACGCTATATAAAGCCTTACTTTTGCAACTGTAAGTCCATTTAGTTCCCATGTGCACTTAACACCCTCACCCCACCTTCACTCACATCTAAAGACATGTGTGTGTACAAGTGTATGTCTAAAGCATGCTGCACACACAGGCATGTGCACCGGTGCAGACAAGCATGTCTAGTGTGTGCAGGGGCTGAGAGTTGGGCAGGGGGTGAAGGATAATAACGATTGGATTCTAATAAAATGTTCTTATCCTCCTAAATCCCCCTCCTGCCCTCTCCCCTTACCTGCCATATTAACACCCCCATTACAAGGGCAGATGAATGGAAATGAACAGAGCTGTGGTGTGATTCCCCGAGTGTCAAATCAATACCACTCCCCCTCCTCCTCCACTCCTCTCCCGCCTTCCAACCCGCCCTCTCTCCCCCTCAGCCTCTTCTCTGCTGCTATAATTTTCCTATTCTCCTCTTCTCTGTTGGGTCTAAAGAATTGACATGTGTTTGACAAAGGGAAATCTACACCTAGCGACAATAGGCTCTCTCCCTATCCGAGCCTCTCTCTCTCTCCCTATCCGAGCCTCTCTCTCTCTCCCTCTCTCTCTCTCCCTCTCTCTCCCTCTCCAGTATGAAATGAATGACGCTTGCTCCCATCTCCTCTCTATTCACATTCAAAGTAGTCTATAATAGTTAAGTGCTACTGAGAACAAGCCAGACATAGAAAGAGCCACAAGGACGGCGTATTACTGCTACTTTCTTTGACTGAACCGGAGACAAAAGCTTGTGTAAGAACTGGGAAGAGGTTATGTCAAAATAACAGGAGAGGGTTAATAAAGAATAGTTGTGTGAATTTCACAGGCTCGGTCTCTTTTTCTCTCTCTCTCTCTCTCTTTTTAAGTGCAGGTCACACACAGTTACCAGAGGCAGAAAAATTGAAGAGGAAACACACGATACACACTCGGCCCACTCTTATCTTCCTACAAGTGTTTTGGTTTTTCAGCCCCAACCCTTGACCTTCTCATCCTCCCTCTCCTCCCTTGTTATGTCTGTTCACCAGGATTCAGTGTGATGCAGTGATCTGAGGATAGGTATGCAGAGGACTAATGCACTCATTAAAAAGGCATGCTTCACCGTCAAATGCCAGCTGCCGCCCTCCCCAACACCATCACATCTCTTGTTTTCTTTGTCTTTCCCTATCTCGATATCTATCTGTTTCCTTGGTTTCTCTGTTCTCTACCTCCGTCTCTCCTCTTGCTGCCGTCTCTCTGTTTCTCTTTCTATATCTGTTGTTAGAAGGTGACACCCCTTACACCCACACACCCCTCACCCTCTCTGAACAACTCATGCTTGAGAGAGAAGGAGAGAGGAAGAAGAAAAACAAATAAAGGAAATGGAAAAATGCACTCATCCAAACCAAAAGAAATAGAAAGAAGAAGAAATCTGATAATCTGTCTGTTTTTATCATCAGCCCACTCTCCGAGTCTTCATCTCTCTCTTTTCCCTCCGTAATGGTTAAAGGCCTCCACCACGCTAATTGGAATGGCCATAAATATTCAAGCAGCAAGATGGAGGCAGGGGTGGATGTCTGGATGAAGAGATGAGGAAAAAATGTGTTAAGAAAGTGGGATGGAAAGGAAAAGATACTAAATAAACAAGCCAAAATGACAAAACTGTTGTCCTTAGATTGTCTTTCCTTCCTGTTAAACTCACATTCTGTATGTCAGGGTGCACACACACACTCACAATGCCAAAAATGGCTTCAACTCCATTCACCTGCAATTCCATTTTGTTACCAACAATGACACACACATGGATACAAGCACATTTCCCAGACTTGTCAACATGTGGTGCATTGTGTTGCTTTTGTCTTTAATTATTCACTCTCATAGATAATAGATAGGGACATGCTCGCCAGTCATGAGAAGGCCAGCGGGACATACCTAATGCATTATAAACACCACAATGCACGCACACACACATACACACAAACAGAGTGAAGTCTACTAAAGCGTGACCTTATTTCTGCTGTAGAAAACACAAAAACAACGGTGTGTAAACAGACTAATTTCACACACAGGTTGCTTTGTGTGATTGTCATCCATTATGAAGAGGAAGACATGGCAAACAGGGAAAAGACTGATCTTGTATCCTCTGAAAGAAATGTTGTGACTTCTTGCGTCTGTTGAATTGATTCGAGCATCTACTTGTGGCAAATTAATGAGCCTGGATAACAAAAGGTAAGTATGTGCATGCACACAATGCTGCTGCTTTTTAATACCAGTGTCTGTATGCATGAGTCAGACAGAGACAGGGGCAGTGCCGGCTTACATGTGATAAACTCTCACACAAATCAATAAAGCCTTGCCCTTTGTAAAGCTATGTTGTCCTCAGTGGGAATACTACAGTGCCACAGCATGTAAGCAGCACCACAGTGACACATACTGAATCTCAGGGAGCAGGGGGGTCACCGGGGAGCAAGGCCTGTGTGCGGCTGAGTGCACCTCGCATGGCAAGCGAGGGATGAAGGGAGCGGGGAGGAGATGGGGGAGGAGGAAGAAGGCCTGCAATTCTCCTACGCATTCCTCCCTTGACTCCCCCCTTCGTTCGCCTGCGCCACCGTGATGATGCACCCTCACCGCTGTTGCTGGGCATCTTGGTGACAGAGACCCAAAAGAGGATGAAGAGGAGGAGGAGGAGAGGGAGGAGGAGTCAAAGAAATGAGGGATGATGGGAAGCAAAAGAGCTGCAGAGACAGATGTTTCAGATTGGAGCAGAGTAGTGGTGACATGCTAAAAGCGGGTCCCCCAGACGTTTGCAAGGAGGCCTGAGGGGCCAGGAGTGCCCAAGGTACATGCTTGAGAGAGGGGAATGGTGGTGGGGGGGGCACCACAGCAAAGCATCAGCTCTCCCCGCCTCCCTGCCTGGCTGTCTCTCTGTCTCTTCTGCCTCACTGCCCCCCTACACTCTGTCCCACTTTAGCCCAATGTCACTGCCAGACCAAGGGGGAGGGGACATAAAAAAAGAGAGAGGAGAGAAGAAGAGAGAGAAAGAGTGAGAGAAATTAGGAGGCCAGCGAGGAAATAAGAGGGAGAATAGGAGTGAAGACAGATTGAGGACTGGAAGAAAAAGATAGAGGAAGAATCCCACAGAGGATGATGATGATGATGATGATGATGAGGACACTGATGCTGGAGGAGGCCATGGGGAGTCCAGCTGAGGTGCCTTTTCATGCTTACATGTATCTGGATTTTCCCCTCTTCTTCTCTCTCCCTTGCCTGGGAATTCTTTTGTCTTTCTGTCACACAAACATACCGCACTCAGCATATGCAGAGTTACACAAGCAGTCAAGCACAAAGTCCCCACTGCAAACACATGCGTGTGCAGGCACATGTTTGCATGCGCCTGCGTACACACACAGAGCTGCAAGTCAGGCGTGCTTTGTGGTCTTGTCTGCTGATCCAGCGTCCCATGGCATGGTGATGTGTGATTCTTGGAGATAAGGATGCTTAGCAGGACAGCGGTATAACAATCCAAATGGTTCAATAAACACCATGTTTCTTTCCCTGTGCTGGGCTCTGATACTATTTTATTTACTGGCCAGCGTTATACTAACCATTACAGATAGCTGCAGCCCCTTGGACTCACACAGTTTAGCATTGGCCTTTACCAGTTAAGTTGGCCTAATAAAGATTTAAGTGTGTAAAGTGTGGGGAAACATTTAACATTGCAGCACTATAACACTGTTATAGTGAGTATAGTGAACACTGAGTCTTTTTTTAGTCCGCACATACATTTTTCTTCCTTGTCAAATTCTGGAACCTGCATTTCCCACAATGCAATCCTAACACTGACATTTTGGTCAGACATTCAGTTGTGTCTTGCTTTTAGCAGCTATTATAGCTTTAAGCTACATTAGCTCAAGCAGAGATGAGAAGCAGGCTGCAGAGAGCTATTTAGCTCACTTCCATTGCCTGACCCCTAGATTTTTTTTCTCTCAGTGTTCCTCAGTGGTCCTGAGGCCCAGCCAAT
Organism: Acanthurus leucopareius; assembly: GCA_029814765.1. Taxonomy (NCBI): domain Eukaryota; kingdom Metazoa; phylum Chordata; class Actinopteri; order Acanthuriformes; family Acanthuridae; genus Acanthurus; species Acanthurus leucopareius. Next base: position 2,578,329 of record JAQMCX010000054.1, on the reverse strand, counting down.
GTTGACTTAAGTGACCTCATCACTAGAGGCAATTTATACAATTATGAACAGAACCCTTTGAATCCAAAAGAAGGCTCAGTGCAATTGTTTTCAGAAATGCAGAATTGTTGGCTAAGACCTGTAAATGGACTATTCAGTTACCTGTTGAGGAATAAAAAATGATGGTTACGGTCTCTGTTAGATGGGATGTTTATGGATGACAGAGGTGTGAATAGTAGATGTGCTCTGCCGCAGAATCAAGTAAAATCTGGTGTATATTGCTGCTTTGGCCTTTCTCAATTTCCACACATGTAGAAGAGAAGGAGTGAGTGTGAAAGAGACTAACAGAGAGAGAAAATTACTGTAGCACCTGTTTACTTTGGAACTCAGAAACCAGAATCGGGCTGAAGACGACATCCCCCAGCCACCTGCAACAGAACCTGAAACTACTCAGGACTGTAGATTTGGGGTACAGATTGCTGAAGTGATTGGTCCCTGCACATGAATTTCAACTCTACGAGTGAAAGTTTAAATTTGATACCTTTTGTGATATATATGTTTTAAGTTATTAAATGTAAACATAGACGGTAAGTCAAGGTAGTGCTTGCTATACTGTGACTTGTTATTAAGGGAGACGCATTTGAATTAAATAAAGAATCTTAAAAAATAAATATTATAACCACTTATCTTATGTCATTGAATAGAATACTACTTATGAAAGCTTTTAAAGACAGTGATCCAAGTTGGCTGCAAATGAAAGGCTTTTCACACAAACAAGATCGTTTTACAGGGTATCAACCCTGTAAACTTATGTAGACAAATAAAACAAAAGATCTCATTAATTATATATGAAAATAAGCCACTGAATTTTTCCTACTTCAGGTGTTTTCCTGACTTAAGTGGCGCATGTGCATGTATCAATACCACAAAGTTCAGCATGGAACTATTGCTGTAATTGCATTATTAAATTGTTGGAAGGAGATGGTTATTCTTCCTAAATCCCAGTATGACAGTATGACTGTTCTGTTTTGTGTTCACACACTCAAACTGCTCTAAGCTCAAACAACTGCAGTTCAACCGTTCTTGGTCATTTTTTGTCCTACCTAACCTCAAACCAACCAACAGTCCCACTAACCTCACAGGGCAGCACTTTAAGAGGAGCTTTCACATCATTTCACCATCAGCACCAATGCAGCATGTAGTTGAAGTTCTCCACGTTCCTGAGCTTCTTCTCAGTGCTCAAAAGAGCATAATAAGACCAGTACACTCACAATATGGTGCTGACACTGGCTCTTTCTTTTCTTACATTGTCCTCTAAATCACATTTTAATCCTATTTTGTGTGGTGATTGAGTATTTATATGCTTCTCCTCACATCTCCTGAATGTAATCCAAGCATATCAGTGGATGAACTCTCTGGGCACAGATACATATGGATCCAGCCATGTAGAACAGAGCAGGATACCATGAAAGAACAATGACGATCTCCTCGTCCCTGCAGGTGCCCCCACTCCCTACTCACATCTAGGTTTAACAACAGTAAGCCCTCCTCCTCTTGCCCCTCTGTCCACCATCCAATCCCTGTACAGTCCTCCACATCCCTCCCTGAAGAGTGGGAGGTCTCATCAAGGTCTGGCACTGAAATATGGCAGTTTGGCTAGAGGTGGCATTTGCCAAGGTCATTCAGCATGTCTGCATGTGTGCCACCATCTCTGCTGCATGAGAGAATTCCAACACATTTGGACACAAGAACAGCAGACACATGGGCCATTTCTGTATTTCAGTTTCTAATGCAGTATGCAGAGTAGAGGCCATCTTATGAGGCTGCCTAGCTGTCTGCCTGCAGTAAAAGGAAAGGCAAGTCTTGCTCCTACTGCTGCTGCTGCTGCTGCTGCTGCTTGGTTTTAATGGGCCGGCAACTGAAGCTGAACCTCAAATCATCATAATGAGAGAGAATGAGATCCACATATGCAAGGGGGAGGAAGGGAAGGTAGATAAAGAAATTGCATAGAGAGGGGGGGGGGGGGTGGAGACAAGGAAACCAAAGAAACAGAGGGGGGTGGAGGGACAGGGAGAGTTAAGGAGAGGGGTGAGAAATGAGAGAGATTCCTCTGCATCTCTGATTTGCTTGGGTGATATTCATCAGAGCGACAGAGCGTAGGGGAAGAATAGATGGAGGAAGGCAGCAGCAAGGGAGGAAGGAAAATAGAGAAAGAAAGCATAAGTATTTTTGTTTTCTATAAGCCATTTGTTGTTTTTTTTTAAGCTTCCCTGTCTGTCCTCGTTGCTGTTTCCTGTGCTCTCCATTGGCTTGTATGTGTCCAGTTAAGATTACAGTAGTACTGAAAGTACAAAAAGCAAAGAGTTACACTGAAAATGTCTGACTCAAATGACTCTGTCTGTTTTGGTTCAAAGAAAAAGGGGGGATTAGAATCAGAATTTACCCTACCTGGATCCCACTCAGTCTTTTAAATATATTTTTGTCTTTCTTGGCCTTAAAAACAAAATATCTCAATTCTGCCAATCAATGAAAACAATGAAAACAAAAGAAAAGTTTGATGATTTCATGAAAAGGCACAGAAACACAGGAGTTGTCGTTTATAGTGTTGAACAACCACTATAATGGATCAAAATCTGTCTGACTCATTTAGACAGAATGTGCATACAAGAGGTGATGTCTGAAAGTTTTATTCACATTTCATTGAGTCATGTTTGCCAGAAAACAGTGATGTACAGCTAGAGGCGTCTCTATGAAACGCACTGTTATGTCAAATGAAATCACACATCTCTCCGGGTTTGAACATTGTTGTAACATTTGGGATCCAAGTACACAACTCAGTAAAAAATTAATTGTTTTCAGGCATTTTAATATAGAAATGTCACGCATGATTCTTTTAGTTAATATGGCTGGTTAAATATATTTCTTATTATCAACAAACACAAGACAAAAAACAATTACGACTTTATCCTTAACAAGTATTTTATTGTCTGTGTAGCAAAGTACCTGCTGTAGCTTTTTCCTAAACTATTAAAAAGACATAAATGGGTCACATCCTCGCATTGGGTTACATGTCCTTTCATTCTAATGAATGTGACCAGTGTAATTTAGCTTAAATCAATCCCACATTTACCATTCTACTGCCATAAATGCTCACTAATGCACCAAATATGTTCTCATTTGCAGCAGAAATGTTCCAATGCAAAATATATGTAAATGTACACCTGATTGTGACCTTTTACTGATTTAAATCTTAAATACTATAGATTGTGGCTTAGATAGATAAGTGAGAAAGGCCAAAAAGTACTGTTTTTCTTCTTTTTGTGATCAGTTAAGGATAAAAAAAATGCAAAATAATATCATTTTTATTCCTTAATATATAATGAAAGTCTTTTATTTTAAAAAGACCAGTTCAGTGATTTTGAAATGGAGTGGCCAATTGGAATTAAAAAGAGCACATAAGTTATATGGAAGGTGAAGGTGATTATAAAAAACCAGGGCCTGTAAAGCTTCATGCTGTGAGGTAAAGCAAAGTAGGATAATATTAAGAGACTGGGTGCAGTGCAGTGTGGGAGAAGGAGCTGGAAGAGGACGAGGGATGCAGGGAGGGGAAGGAGAGTGGGAGAGCGAGGGAAGCAGGGGGAGGGAGGCAGAAGAGAGGGAATGTGACAGAGTGGTGACAGAGGGAGAGAGCGGAGCGCTGTGTGTGTCAGGACTGTGTGTGTCTCTGTGCTCGTGTCCCCAGGCGCAGGCAAACATTAGCTGCATTAAGTGAGCTGACAGGTCCCTCCCCATTACCACTACTGGTGGCCCAGGGAGGAAGAGAGAAAGAGAGAGTGAGGGAAAGAGGGTAAAAATGGAAGACACTCTGATTCGAACGAACTGTCTGTAAAATTCAAAACACATGACGTACGTCCCCCTGTGTGCACATACATGCATATATATTATCATGAAATGTTTGCATAAAAACAGTACCTGCATTAAACCATTTTGATACGTATTGTTATGCTGGCCACCATAATGCAACCCTGACAATCTTGCAAAAAAAAAAAAGCACAAATATACCATACAAACCTGCAAAGTCTTCCTTCTTAACTCCTGCTACAGCTCTGCACACTCAGGACGAATTCCCTCAGTGTGCAGAAAAAGGCACTACATATATCATACACACTGACAGGCATGTATTATCTCATATAATAAAGTGTAACTGAGTGTATACACAGTACACCTGGGTCTGTGTGTGTGAATGCACATACAGTGTATCATTCTTTCTCTGCTTAAATATTGATTGTTGTGTTGTCTAGAGTTCAGGGTTAAAGACAATCTGCTGCCTCCACCTTCAATTATTCAGTCACCCCACCAACACCCCAACACACACACAAACACACACACACACACACAAATTAGTACCTCTGAGTGTATATAATGTTTCACTGAGTTGTAAAAATGGCTGAGTTATCTGTTACTGTCAATCTGATGGCATTTTCTTCTCCATATTACCTGATTATGACTAAACACACACATGCACACAAAGACGGAGCACATAAACACACTGTCCATTACATGAGTTGAACTGCCGGTGGTGGAGTGGCAGGAGGTCAACCCCTGCTCTGTGAGAAAGCAGCACTCTGTGGGGGGTTAGAGTTTACATCACACTGTGCTGAGGCCAACTCCTCTGACCTGAACAAGAGCACTGAGGACAATAATGAGTTGAAGGAGGAGGAGGAGGAGGAGGATAGAAAGAGTAAATGAAGGAGGTGGGGGGAGCGAGAAGGAAGCGCAGGGAGGACAGAGAGGAAGGAGGGAAAAAGTAGCGCAAAAAGAGTCGTAGAGCCTGAGTGTGTGGAAGAGAAGAAGAAGCAAAGCAGTGAAAGACAACACAGGCAAGAGAGGTTGTTGACCTCTGGCTATGGGTCTTGTCGCTATAATGCAGGCGGGGGGGTGGGCGCTTGTTTGTTAGTGAAGATGTTTTTTCCTCAAATGCAACATCTCCGTGCTGCAGTCTATGAGCGTGCATGCATGTGTGTCTGGGTGTGTGTTTTGCGTGTAATCTCCCCGGGCAAATCCCTCTTTAGCCAAAGCAGGGAAGAATAGAGAAGAAAAGGAAAAGCCATCTTTATCCAAATCCAATTGCAGCTGGAAAGAGAGAGTAGAGTGAGGGAGGTGGAGGAGGAGAAAGGAGGAGGAGGAGAAGACGTAATTTGTCTGAGGGATTACAAGGAGTGCTGGCAGAACATGACTGCTGACTGTGAGTGTGTGCGTGTGTGTGTGTGTGGGCATGTGTGTGTGTGCATGCCATGGCCTAACCCCATGAATTCAGAGCGTCACAACATCAGAGACAGTATTTTTGTATCAGAACTAGAGCAGAAAAGAAAGAATATTTCTGTACAGCACTGCTCACTCCAGGTAAACATCAAACCCTCCATGTGACTCAATTCATAATAACAGCCAGGAGGTTGACTTGGAGGGCAGCAGACTAGCCCTGTGTTTAGCTCAAAGTCATTATTATTTATAATTGTCTCTTTCACAATAGATCAGAGTTCCTTTTTACTCCACGAGCATGACATTAGTGCTACCACTAAACCACTAAAGCAAGAGAGAGACAAGATTTTGACCCACAACACCTCTGCTGACAGTGTTGTGCTGCTACAAGGCCAGACACATGGTAATAATGTGGCAGCAACGTGGCAGCCATCAAAACCAGGCTGATGCCTAAACAAAGCTACTGCATGTTTGTTTAATTCGGATTCTACCAAACTTCTTGGTAAAAATTTAATCTATTTGACCTTTTTTTTTAAATATGCAAAGGACAAATACCATTTAAGCAGTCTTAAATCTGAAAGGCATTGGAAAATTTGAGTTGTACTGCTCTACTTTTTATTCTTTTGACCTAAAAGGATCTAAAGATTTTAGACTAATCAGACCTCAAGGATTCAAATTTGACCTTTTGATTCAGTACTGGATTAAAATTTGATGAGACGCAATCAACCACTCAACCCTGACATACACACACAAACACACACATATACACACAAATTGTGATTTGGCAAACAAAAAAAGCAAAAAAGAAAAACACTTTAGTCCACTCATACATCCTTTAAATTCAAAGAGTTGTCCTCACTTCTGAAGGGTTGGGGAAAGAAGAGGGAGACCCAAAAACAAGAGAAATGGAGTGAGGGATCTGAAAAATGATTGTGGAGGAGAGGAATGGGCTTTAGGCTACAGTTTGGGTGCCATGGTTTGATGTGATGCGACTGAATGACACACAAGAACACATATATGTGCCTGGAGCAGGGTGTGAGTTAAGGACAGTGGAGTCAGATAAGTGTCAGTGTGAAACAACATAAGTGTCTTTCTCTGTCTCTGTGAGTGACAGTGATACAAGGCAGTCTGCCCCTTACACATACACGCACACACACAACAACACAAACACACACACGCACTAACACAGGTGCCCAACGGCTCTGTGCAGGAAGAGCTGTTTTGCTGTGACACACAGCATACACTGCACATCACATCAGATACACAGCAGCTCCTTACCCAGAAACTCATGGACCACAATGACACACAGATGCTGTCCCTTGCTTCGCAAAACGCTGACACACTCTTCTAGGCATTTTATACTGTCAAGTTACATTTACCTGATACACACACACACACACCACACACACACACACACACACACACACACACACACACACA
>JAQMCX010000054.1:2558231-2571551 GCA_029814765.1 Acanthurus leucopareius | reverse complement strand
CACACACACACACACACACACACACACACACACACACACACACACACACACACACACACACACACACACACAGATGTCAATGTAAAGTACTGTCCTGCAGTATTTGGAGAGGACATGCAGTAAAATGGGTCCATCCACAGTACAGTGGGCTGCTTTATGACAGCATAGGCCTTTTTTATAGCAGACATTTTGACTTTTCATTTGACTTGTCATTGACTTGTCGTAGGAAAAGCACAGTGGTTACCAATAACACATCAATACTGGGACCCTGAAACTGAAGGTTAGTGGGTCCTCCATGGAGTCCACCATGTTGCACCACCATATATCTACAGTAGCCCAGAATGGACAAACCAAGAGGAGGCCTTTTGTGTTTTTTACAGGTCTCATGGTTACTGTAGACTCTCCTATACCATAAAATGTGTGTGTGTGTGTGTGTGTGTGTGTGTGTGTGTGTGTGTGTGTGTATGTGTGTGTGAGTGTGTGCCGGGGGGGCACTAAATCCTCACTGGACCTTAAATAAGATCATTTGAATGATACAGACACAAGGCAGTTTAGAGTTTACCTTTGTGCAAATAGAGCTTGAACTAAGAGTTATTATTCATTAACTGAGGCGGCAAAAGAGAGAAGCACATATCAGGGCTCAGGACACAGATGAATGCAATTGTTATTATTAATAAGAGTAAAGTTATTGAAGGAGGATATCATTGTGTCATCACTGTCAACTCGTTCTGGTTTGTCTAACAGCACTGTAGTGTCACTACACCTTCCTTACACTGGTAGTGGAACTAGAGTGGAAACCGAGCATTCAAAACTGATATTAAATTTTTATTATCTAGTGTGCAGGAATTAGCGGCATCTAGTGCTAAAGTTGCAGATTGGTTGCAGATTGCACTCAACTAGGTGTCCCTCCACTTACCAATCTCTTCCAATACAAAAGGCCCTCTCTAGAGGAAGTGTTTGGTTTGTCCTTTCTAGGCTGCTATAGAAACATGGCAGACTCTGTGGAAGAGGGCCCGCACCCTCTATGGATATAAAAGGCCCATTTAAATGTAATGAAGACACAACAATTCTTATACTCAGTTGATTATACACTAATGAAAACATATTTATAAGTATAAGTATAATAATACATTTCCTCTATATATTTTCCATATAGATTCTTCACAATCCTACACACTGCACCCGTGAAGGGAAAGTACCACCATGACTTAAGTCAGAGATTTGCTCAATATTTAACAATAATTGTAAAAATTTGTTAGTTTTTTGAAATAAAGAGCACCCAACTAAATTTTACACAGGGTAATGCAATAGTCTTGACCTTTCAAAATGATAGAGCTGCACTCTTTCTTACACAAAGAGAGTACAAAATTCACACATATATTAACACACAAGCACATAATACATTTGCACATGCACACAAGCGTATATGCACACGTGTTCAATGAGGCACGTTATACAAATGTGTCATTGCAGAATCAGTGCAGTATCAAGGTGAATTCTTTATGCTGTGAAAGCCTTCACATTCTGTGCTTCTTTTCTTCTGATTTGTGCCTCTAGTCGAACAGTCTAATCTTCTTCTTGTATAAAAGTATAACACAGTACAGTCACTCTTTAGACATGCAGCTGAAGCTTTGACACCGAATGACCTCCAGCGAGTACAACAATTAAATAATACCTGGCTAAGCATGGTTAAAAGCAGCTTCGAACAATAGCCCTGTGGTCTTAAAGCAAAAAGAGAAAATGCTACAGAAATGTAGAATGTTTAAATGAAGAGATAAGAAAATATGGACACAAGACAGGAGAAGGTTATGTTAGGTATAGTCTGACTCACCGGTTGATAACTGTGGGTATAAGCCTGCCTTTAGATGACTATTTTAATCATCATTCTCACATTTCTACTTTTTCTTTGTTCCCTCCTGTTGCACAGGTAAAAACCCAGGCTAATCTCTCACGAAGCCACAGGTTTGCCCTGAAAGACCGGAGGAGATTCTTCTGAGTGCTTTTCTGTGTTTTCCCTGTCTCTGTCTCTTCAGGTGGGGGGTAAGAGGTGAGGAGAGAATTGAGAGAGGGAACAACGGAGGGAAAAGACAAAGAACGTAAGCCCCCACAGCAGCACTTAAAGTATGTCTGCATTATTGATGAGGAGACAAAGCGAAACATTTATTTATCATCGAGGATGTGTAGATCTAAGCTGATCCCTGTAGAATTGAGAGAGAGAGAGAGAAGGAGGAAGAGAGTAAGTAAGGGTCAAGAGACAGGGAGAGGCCATGCTGATGTGTGAGATGGCTTGAGTGTGTTTTGTGTGTGTGTATACAGTAGAAGGTCAAGTCTAAGATGTGTATTGTGTGTTTTCTCTGGTCAGCTGTGGGATTTCCTCAGGGCTCAAGGATCAAGACCAGGCCAGAGAATTATTTATGAGTCCTAAACAGGCTTCCATACACTGTGTGCTGAACCTCCTCACTATGTTCCAGGCTCGAGTCCATCCCCTGACTCTTGTCACACACTCCTCTTCTCTGTCTTGACTTAATAAAATAAATTAAAATAAAAGTGGATACCAAGATTTTGTAAAGAGTTAATCTTTCTCTTATATATTTTGGATTTTTTGATTTTAGTTTTCATTTATTCAGTCTCAGCTCTTGTGAAGTCACAAGTTTGCAAAATCCAAGGTGACAGCTTAAAATTGCATTTTTGGTCGAATCAAATATCCAGAAAAAAGCAAAAGCAGAGATATTCACGATAAAAAGGAGAGAAGTCCTACAGATATATAAAGACTGAGCACAAAGTGAAATTTAGAGATGGCTTGAATGAATACAAAGGCAACTGAGTATAAGAGTCAGCTCAAATAGACCCTTATTCAGTCTAGACATGATGTGGAAACTGCAGTAAAAGTGTGTCCGAGTGAACTGAAAATGTTTGCATTTAGGCTTGACAGTTGTGCTTACACTGAGATGGGAAAAGGAGAAAAACTGGGAGAAAGAAAGAAGTAGCAGGAGAGATCTGACACTTTACTGTGGCATTAACACTCCTGCAGCCAAACACCACACACACAATAAGACAGTGGATTACTAGCTTGCTACAGGTAACATCTGAAAGGTCAGTGTATCGGCTGTATCAGGCAAATAAACATGGACTGCGGAAATACCCTGGTAGTAACATTTGAATAAAACAAGGCAAAAAAAAAAAGGTTAGGTGTTTAATATAAATGCTGGTTTAAATTTGAGAAAATATGGATGAGCAAGTTTTAAGCATTTTTTGCTTGATACTCTAATAAAAAAAAATGAAATTTCTGATCAAAATTGTAGTTAGTACTTAGTTTTCTAAACATAAATTTATTGACCATCGTATCCTATTACAAACCAGGTGAGCATATGTAGCAAATAGAGGCAACCATACTCAAAAACGTATCATTGTCATTAATTTAAACATATTGTCATCACTGGAAATCGTTTTTACAAATAATAATCACCAGGGGATTTGTCCTAACCATAAGCATGAGAAATACGAGCCTTATTAAATTCCTAACAAAGTGCCACTACTTTGGGCCCCAGCTTCAAAGAGGAGATTAAGTTCCAACTTTGTACTTGTGTTGCATTATGTCCCCAGAATGTCATCAATACAAGAAAACATACACACTTTTACAATCAGAAATGTTGGTTGCTGCATAAACAGGAATGTTAAATTGCATGTACAGCAGATTACAAGGGAACAATGATCATGGTGAGTAAACCAAGTTTCTGTTGCTTGTAGTTAAGACTACTTCAACATTAACAATAGTTACTATGGTAATGTGGCTTTGTATTCGAGTATCAAACTATCACCTGTCGCTACCAACACTTCACTGCATGTCAAATAAGGCACAACGTCTGCTTTAAATAATGCACATTGTTCGGCTGCGACCGATAGATTTACAGCGAACTGACGTGTGAAAGTAGCTGAGCATGAATGTATGAATAGCACAGTTTTATGGACATGGCTATACATTGTGTGTGTCTGTACGTGTGTGTGTTTGTGGTTGTGTTTTTGTGTATAGGGGAGGCCGTCAGGGGATAAGCACTCAATAACAGCTGACACTGAGCTGCCCTCTGCTCTCGCTCACACAAAGGACTATGATTATATTACTGTTTGACTGCTCCCCCCCCCCCCCCGTCCCCTCATCATACCCTATACTGCCAAGCCCTCTGTGCACTCAACGGCTAAGATAATTACCACTATTGTGTGTCGCACACATACACATACTCCCATGCAAAGTGTGCCACGTGCTTGCCAGCTCCCCCATCTGTCCCCCCCAGTCTCTCCCCCTTTTTTCTCTGTTCCCTCTCTCCACTTCTATCCATTTTTCTTTTGCAGCCTTTGACATTTGTTATTTGGCAGGAAAAGGGAAATCCACTACAGAGAGGAAAATAAATGGTGGAATAAAGAGACGTAATTTTTACTACTTACACTGAATCAGTGGTGTACATTTGGCTGTCTGTTGTTTTTGAGTAACTAAACATATTAGCACAGTTAGTGTCAGTTGGTCATCATTGTCAGTGGTGTGAAATCTGTAATAGATTACTGCATCAGTAGTGTGATGGACTTATTATTGAATATCAATACTTTTTTTCCAATACCTAATTGTCCACTCCACTGATTCAATTTCTTCTATTCTCTCCTTGCATGTCCCTCACATCTTTTAACCGCTCCTGGTAGCCATGAAGGAGAGGAAAGTAGCACAGGATTCAAACTGAGAGTATTTGGTGGAGAATCGCGTGTGTGACAGTACTCTGATGTCCCCTTTCTTTCATTCCTTCTTCCTTTCTCTGCTCCTCCAGTTAAACTTTAATGTGTTTTCCCGCTCAAGTACTCAGGGAAACTCCTCAGAAATGGCTTTGGTTGCAGAAACACCAGAGTGGTTGTAGTGTGGCCTCTGTGTGTGTGTGTGTGTGTGTGTGTCAGTATTATAAGAAAAGGAGATTTAAGTGGTTAGTGGCTGTGTGTGTATGTATGTGTGTGTGAGTGTGAGGGGAGGTGGGGTCACAATATGATGTTGGAGTGGTGTTTACACGAGCGAGTGGAGTTGCAGACAAATGTAGCCATTAATAACAAAACCCTTTTTCACCATTTCTCCATCTGTCTTTCCATCCAGTTTCTGCTAACTGCAGGAAGAAACACATACCTGGAAAACACAAACACACACTGTCTCTCTCTGTCTCTCTGCCTTGAAGGTTGAGGTGACCACCTTGAGAGTGTGTAATTGTTTAATAGCCTGAGAACTCCCATGTCTACCCAAGAGGACTTTGCTCGCTGAAGATCGATCAAATACTCTGGCTGCCGGTGACAACTTTGAAGACACACACAGGCAAAGGGGCTAATAGCGAACGCTGCTGGAGAGATGGACGGAGACAGTTAAAGGAAAAAAGAGAAAGAGAGAGTGAGAGTGAGAGGAAAGAGGAGTACCTCCCTTAGCGGCTGCCATGTGGCTTTAGCCATCTGTTGGCAGAGTCTAAATTAATTAGCTCCACTCATTACTAGTTTGCAAGAGGCCTGCAGTATAAACCAGACACCAGCTCTTCGATTTCCATTTCTTCCCTTTTCACCCTCTTTCACAACAAAAAACAATGGATTTGGAGCCCGAGAGGCCACGATGTTTACTGATAAAATCTACTGTGTTACTAACTTTAAAAGATGAAGAGTGAAAAATCCCATTTAGACAATTTTTTTAAAAATTGATTCTCACCAGAGGTCTACTTGACAGGTTTAACCTTCTTCAAGTGTGTTGAGACTGAACTCAAGTCATATTTTAGAGTGGCAATAACATAAAGTCAAATGACAGTGACTTGTGAATGTGAATAGATGTAAGTTTGCCTGACTGGCAAGAGGTGTGGCGAGGATTCATCCGCTAGGGTTGAAAATGTTTTTAACCTGACCAAAATTCATGCTTGTCCCAAAGGCATTATGGAAGTTTTCTAAATATACAGAAATTAGAGGGTTTATTTTGCTAGCTAGCTTGAATCAAATATGTGTACAGTAGGCAAATAGGTTTTCGGGTGCCAGTGATCAATTAACAGAAATAATGCAGGAAGTTTCATCTAGAAGGCCACTTAATAAACACTCAAAAAACAGACTCTCTTTTCTTTTTCAAGAATGAGATCTCAGAGGTTAAAGTTGAATTGAGCTTCACAAAAAAAGGATCAATTGTCTAACTCTTTTAAAACTGTGTGCTCCAAATCAAACTACATTTTCGGTTTAAAAGAGAAGTTTTGAGGTTAGTTGCCAATAAAAAATTTGAGCAAGCCAGTGTCAGTTGATTGATGATCATTAATTGATTCATTTACTGATCAATGTTTTTATGGGTTAAGAGACACATAAAAACAGCCACCCGTTTATTACGTCAAAGTCAAAACACTTATTTCAAACATAATCCTAAAATATAAAATCACATCACTATAATTTACAAAATAAAAAAACATTTGTGACAAGTGACAGAGTGAGGTGCTTCTTGCTAAGTGACACAGTCAAAACAAATTTCCAGATTTTAAACTTTTTATTTTGCAGTTTCGCTTGTGTTTTAAATTATTTTTCCAAAAAAAAAAGATTGTGGAAAAATATCAAAATGGAAATTTTCTAAAATTTAAATCCATTCTAAACGTGTGAGAGGTGAAACTGCCTAATGGATCTGGCATCCAGGCTGGTGGTTAGAGAGCCTTAAAGCCCACAGTGTTTACTGTGATGATCTATTGTCACACTACATTTAAAAACGAATGTTTAATTCAGGCAAAAACCAAACCCACAACCAGAAAATCTCAGTGTTGACACTAAACGAAAGACATGCTCATGTTATCCCTCCAGACACACCTTCATTCACCCTCCCTCTCTCACTCACTCACTCTCTCCCTTTCTCTCTCTGCCCTCTTATCCCACTTTTCCCTCTCATCCTTGGGGAGTGCTCGGTGCCACCGCAGAGACGACAGATGGGGCTCAACATCATCCAGAGAGGGAGAGAGAGAGAGAATAGTGGGAGGTTGCATTCATTATTTACATCACTTGGTATTGGAATATTAATGCTAAAAGCAATCGGGCAACCCTTCATTAAATTAACTGGAGATGTAGGGAAAGAGACGAGAGGGTGAGATGGAAGGATGGGGAGCGAGGGATGCAGAGACAGTGGGAGAGAAGAGAGAGAGGAGCACACTCTGTTAAATGGGCCCTAAAATTAGTGAAGCAAAAACACCTCCATTAAGAAAGGCTGCATCTCTCTTTTCCCTCCCTTCCTCCACTCTAACTCCTCTCTCCCCTTTTCTGCTCTCTCCCTTCTTTTAAACACCTCTTTCTCTCTCATACGCACAAAAATCACTGCTTTACCCACAAGTGCCTGCTCTGAGCCTCTTTGAGAAATATGCATTTCTGTGCTGTCCCTCTTAAGTGCCTGTTCAAAATTTAAACATGCTTATGGTGGCAGAATGTGTCTTTGGTCCCCATGTGCATCTCTCTGGAGAGCACTCCTCTGTCTTTCACTCTTTCTAGCACTCCCTCCTTTGCATCTGTTCTTTTTTTTTCTTCATGCCGTATCTCTCTCTCTCTCATATCACTCCATCTTCTTCTTCCCATCTCTTGTCTCTCTCAATCTATCCCTCTTTCTCATCTTCTACCTGTCAGCAAACACCAATATTATTGTCACACATACAAATGTGTGCACACCAGATACTCAGGCAAGCATGAAGCGCATATGAACGCAGGCACACAACCATGCACATGCATACATAAATGAACAAACTCATGCACACAGACAGGATAAGGACATATCCACATACACACACTCACACACACACACGCAGACACTGACAGCGGCAGAATAGTTCTCTCCTGCACAGCAACACATTGCGTATATGCAGAGGCACTCTCCCTATTAGTGGAATGCTGCTACGCGCTGTTGACTTCTGGAGAGGAAAACATACAGTCATGTCCACTGGTTATCAACTGATGCCACAATTACCCTCCACCCTCCACCTGCCAACCTCACTGAGTGTGTGCACTGTGTGCGTAATAGAGAGGTCACCTCCGTATATAAAACTATAATGATTGGGATGACACCCAAGGAATTTGTGTAATTGAAAAATGAGGTCACTTGCTATTGGTGGAGGAAGATCAAAAATGGAAACTAAGGCTTCCAGATGCAAATGAAGTCCCAGTGACTCTTGTGAGGTCTTAAATAGACAGAACTAAAAGCTCAAAACTTGTTCCTTGCAAAGATTCCCCTAGTTTCTGGTACAGACTGATACCCTTCCTTTACTAGGTACACTACTGAGACATACCAATGTTTCAACATCATTATTTCCGCTCTGTTTTAGGCACAACTGGTTATATACTGTAAAAGACTTGCTTTACATCACACTATCAAACCGCTCATTCATTAGTCCAAGCATTAATTCTCTGTTTCCACTTATTGTTCAGGATGAAGACAAACTGTAGGGAACTGCATGATGTGCTTTGGGAAAAGCAGTACAATGAGCACAGAAAGAGGTATTAGGTGAAAGAAAGAGTAAAGCATCAATTTTTGTTAATCTACAGGTAAGTCCAAAAAAATCAACAGTAATAAGACACATAGTGATACATATACAAACAAAAAGCATAAAAAGGGAGGAGCATGCATTGAAAAGGTCAAACTGCAGGAACATGCTCCTGACAGCTCAGAAATATAACATCGCTGGACAACCAGGTCTGTGAACAGCAAAAACACAAGTAACAGAGGTTGTGACAATCAAACACAATTTAAATCTGCATTTTGATATCACAGAAAACCATCCAGCAGATACGGAGCAGCATGAACAGGAACAGGAGTGCAACATTAATCCAACCTTTC
The DNA here is from genome assembly GCA_029814765.1 of Acanthurus leucopareius. NCBI lineage: Eukaryota > Metazoa > Chordata > Actinopteri > Acanthuriformes > Acanthuridae > Acanthurus > Acanthurus leucopareius. The sequence goes on along the minus strand of JAQMCX010000054.1, from coordinate 2,562,712 downwards.
AGTTTTAGTTTAGTCCACCAGCCCTTGACAAAAAACACCCAAGTCCTTACTTTCTTAAAATGTTCAACTTTCTCTATCAGCCGCTTGTGTACTTTGGTTTTCTGCTGTTTTGACAAGCAACATACCCTCGGGTAACATACAGAGCAAATACTCAGCTTGTGTGAGCTTATTGCTAAATGTTTTAAGAATCCGACACAAACCCTCTATAGGCTTGAAACGTGGCTAATTCACTTCCTCTGTTTGTGTGCACTGCTTTCCTCATACATGTCAGAGTGACTGATTACTGGTTGGTTTATTGGTCCTTAGCCCTTCTTTGTGACAGTTCACTCACTCACTTGTCTTAAGCTGAGTTGCAAAAAGGTAGACACTGCCACCGGTTCTGCAAGTATTTTCCATTTTTGTAAATGTAGAATGTAAATATGCTAACTTAACACACATGCTTAAAATATCGCCTTTAGATTATGTAAATAGAGTATAAAGGTAAATTAAATGTCTTAAGAGAAAATATGAAGAGGAGGTTTCAGTGTGAGGAAGTGGCAACTCAAAGTTTTATCATAGTTTATGCTGTTTCCATAGCAACAGATGCTAACCTAATGCTCGGGTGTCAGACTTCAGAGCAGCGATGATAGTCTTTTGTTTACAGAACAGATTGGAAAAGGCAAAACGTTACAGATGTCAAAATATACATGTAACTCATAACACTGCCAGTCCAAACAAAAGAGGAAATGTAAGTGGGCACAGAGAAAGACAGACTAACTAAAACCAAATATTAAAACCAAAATGCATTAGCATATGGTAACACGAGCATAACATGAATGTATCTTTTAACACTCTGGCACCGCTGGAGGCACATTTTTCACTGGACAACAATGCATTTGCATGCATGGTCCAACTTAATAATGCTCTCATATTTTCATACACATCAAAATCTCATTCTATGCCCTTTCCTCAGTTATGATCCTGAGTAAACATATTGTTTGCCCTTTACAAGGCTTTTGTGTCTTAAAGGAATCGCAAGAACCAATACCACTACTTCAGTTCTCTAGGTGGTGGTATTGGTGACTTAAGACAAACATGACTATGATCTGAGAGAGAAAACAGCTGTATTGTTTGGTGTCAGCTGACCAGACATAAGTGAGACCCACAGACATCCCTGAATCCACCAAAATCCCATGTCACATGCCAGTTTCCACTCAATACAAGCTGTCTCAACATTAAGTCAGCTACATGGCAATATAAAGCTACAAAAAACCCTCTGAAGGTCATTTATCCTCATCTGTCTTCACTCAAAGAACCTCACCTGGATGAAATATTAGCTCATTACTGTATCATGCTCCGCTATGGCTCAGTGTTAGACTGAAGATGTCAGTAAGAGAGGGGGACGAAAGGAAGAGAAAGGACTGGAGGTAGGGGAGCGATGGAATAAATACCCGTCTGTTTTCCCCTCAACAGAAATAAACAAGGCGTTCACTTGTCAGCCCGCAAGAGAAGGGCACACTGTTTATGCAGAGGAAAAGAGAGAGAGAGAGAGAGAGAGAGAGACGCACAGATGCACACACAAATGACAGATCTGGAGACGGGTGCAGTTGGCGATTGGGGATGCTTAAAGAGGGACACAAGTAAAGGAAAATATGTGTGTGCATTTTTCATGGAGGTGTTAAAAGGACTGGGTACAGAGACTGAGGCGGGGCCCTGCTCATTTCTATTAAAGTTGCTCAGAGACACATTAAGTGAAGAAACTTCAATTTCCATGTTATTGAAGAAGCTACATTTTCTGCATAGCTTCCATAGTGTGGGCCCATGGAAACCTCACAGGTTGAGCCGACCAGCTTCTGGTTTAGTCCTCATCTAACACATCATTGTAATCTAACTTGACTCGAGATTGCAATAACAATTTTGCAGTTCCTTTATCTTTTTAAATGCTATCAGACTTTATTCATCTTCTAATCATAAACAAGACGGTGCATCACAATGAAACTCTGGAAACTCAAGGCCTCTTGGCTTGTAAGAAACATTAAAACTGGATCTTGACCAGTGTTTATTTTTTCCTTTTTTTGTGACCAACTTGCTACACTTGGAAACCTCACTTCCCTTTCAAGTGTCTGTTCTTCTAGAGACGGTGAACAATGTGTTTCTGAGGACAAAAAAAAAAGTTTGGAGGCAGAAAGAGCACCAAGACAAACCAGTTTAGTCTTCCTATTTTACAGCTTCTAATGTTGTATTTGGGGTGTTAAGTGTACAAGTTTCTGTGGCTATTACAACACGTTTGATTTTGCAGAGGGGCCACATCTGACATACATTGTACTTTCAACTTGGCAGCAGAGATGTAGTCAACAAGGATGAATGAGCTGTAGTGCGAGCACTCAACTGTCAATCTGTGCTCATACACAAGAGCTTTGTCCACGAGAGCGGGCGATGTTGGTGTGTGTGTGTGTGTGTGTGTGTGTGTGTGTGTGAGGCTGACTCCAGAGAGAATGTATCAAGGCTACAATGACTTTCAACTGAAATGTATATGAGATTCAAATTACATTCTCTTTTTCCTCTATACTCTGCCTTCCCGCACTCCTCTCCCCCCTCCTTTGTCTTCTGGGAGCCTTAGTCAGCTAAGCTCAGATGTAAAAAGATTTTCTTCTCTCTCTGTCTCGCTCACTCACACACACACACAAAAACACAAACACACACACATTTTTTGTAAGGGCAGCTGGTGTAGGTAAGAACACTGATGAAATCCCATGTAAAGGAAAAGTTCAACATTTTGGGACTCTGTGAGAGTTAAATGAGAAGATTTATGCCTTTCATATATCCATCCAATAAATATGAAGCTATTGCCATTAGCTAGTTAGCACAGCTTACCATAAGGACTAAATATGGTGGGAATGGCTTGGCTATATCCAAGGCTAACAATTTATTAATGATATATCTATTAATCATCAACTCCACTCATTTGTAATCTGAAGCATAAAAACATTAAGTTGTGGTTTAAAAGACTTTTTTTTTTTTAGAGAACTATTTATGCCAAGGACGCCTGGCATTTTGTTGTTAACAGACAACAAGTGGAGAAGCCAGCAAGTTACTGTGAAGCAAGTCGGTTTTTCTAACAACCTTTTCTCTGCGTCACAGACCCCCATAGTTGTCCAAAAACGATGAATAACACATCAGTGACTCACATCAACGAACTGGGCAACTTGTTCTTTCATTACAATGAACAGTGGCACTGTGGTGTATTTTGAGTCAAACAAATAAATGTGCTTTTGGAAAAATATGTTCCCAAAAAAACTTCACCGACCACGGTCTTTCGATAGTTAATTATCCTTTCTTCAAAAAATGACAGTATAATGTAGAACCATGGCAAATTTTTAACATATGGGCTTGAACTAAGAGTCAAAGAAGAGCAAGGAAACAGAGACTAACACTTTATTCGTTTTGGTCTTTTTATAGAATTTACAACAACAAAACAACATAATATCACCTCATCCTGTACAAAGGTTTAGGATCCTCATATGCATAGCAAGCAAATTAAAGGACATATATAGTCATTTAGCTGTAACTGATCTGCCTGGTAAGGAGTGCTATTCATGCAACATGTCACAACTGTAAAGCACAGGATGTGAGTGGAGTGAGCCATCAGCTCAGTGAAGGTTGACTCACAGGGAGAGGAGGAGATCAGGAGGTAAAAAGGAAAAAAAAACGGAGGATTCCTCACAAGACATGCTTAAAACTCACATCCCTGTTTTCAATCAATGTCTCCAGTGAGACAGAGTGAGAGGAACAGAAAACTTGCATTGCCCTGGGCATTGTAAAACAATGGCTATGCACATGAACAAAACAGACACACACATACACACACACAAAAAAAAAAAAACAGCCTGCACTTTCAAAATACTAAGAGCTAAGGTACAGAAAGTGAGAGCGGCGCGGAGAAAATAAGTAGGTGAGGGAAGAATAGGGAGAGGGCAGGCTCGCTGAAAATAGCAGAAAGAGAAGGAAAATAATGATGCAAAACAAGAGGCGGTCAGGTGGGCCTGATAAGCGCTTGAGAGGAATAAATGTCAAGTCAAGCAGTAAGAGAACCCTTGGAGGCGGATGTAAAAGAGAGAGTGAGAAAAAGTGAGTGCATTTATGATGCAAAAACCCCAAATAAGGGAACATGGAGAGCAAATCTGAAAATGTCTACAGTGGATCAGAGCTGCTTGCATCATTTTGTCGCAGTGGCTGAATAAAAACAAAGTGAGAACTTTTAAAAATACTATTGGCAAAATAACCCTTACGTGCGTTACACTCCGCTGACTTCTATGAGCTATTGATGTGTGTGTGTATCTGGGCGTGTGTGTGTGTGTGTGTGTGTGTGAGAGAGAGAGAGAGAGAGAGAGTAGGGGGGGCTTCAGGGGATGAGAATAATAAAAAGCCAAAGCTTCATTTACTCTCCTGCTTCTTTGTGTTGCCCTCTCAGTGGTTTTTTTGCAGCAGTGATAACTTTTTTT
>JAQMCX010000054.1:2496173-2551702 GCA_029814765.1 Acanthurus leucopareius | reverse complement strand
TACTGGATTGTATTAAAGTTGTTTGTATTTAAGTGTCTGTTTGGAAAAGTCTAATAGTAGGTACACAGCCACAGTCCCCCCATCACACCACCCCAACTGCTCACACTTGGTTCAAACTGCTACCATCCTAAAGACAAACACACAGAGATGCACATGACGTGCGTAACGCTTAATGGTCAGAACAGGGATGAATACAGAAAGTCTAAAGGAGAAAGGGAAATGGAGGAGAGTGGGTAGGTCGGAGGGGAGAGGGGGGCATTAAGTACTTGTCAGATGCATCTTTAATGGCAGGACACAGCGGCTTTAGAGCCCATGGCCTCCTCCTCGTCCCTTGGGTGCTGGGGACAGCAAGAAAACAGAGCGCGCGCACACACACGCACACACACGCACACACACCTCTCTCTCTGTCCATCCACCCTTTCTCTCATATGTCCTCATATACCTACCAGCCTCATTCCATCATCCCTCCATCCTATGCCCACTTTTGCCATCTGCATAATTTAGCATGTCATGCTTTTGTGCCACTTTGTGACATTCTTTTTCTGCCTATTCTGCAAATTTTTTTTGCGCCTATCTGTTGTTCACTTTCAGCTTCGATGGAGTGGAAGGAAAAGATGATGCTTTGTCACTTCAGCGTCTTCCTAATAAGTGCCTCTAGAAAAAAAGGGATGAGGTGAGGAAGGGATAAAGTTGAGGGAATAGTGGAAAGACAGAGAGGCAGAGAGAGGAGAGGGCCTCTGCAGAGTGGCCACAAAATGGAGACTGGGACAGAAGCTGCAGCAGCTGTGGTGACGCTACACTTCACAGAGAGAGAGAGAGAGAGAGAGAGGCAGTGTGTGTGAAAGAGAAGGGGGATTAAACAAGCTCAATCAATGAATGCAAAAACACAGACGTCACACTTTTCCACACCCTCTCACCCGCGATACTCTGCCTCTCTCTGTCTCTCTCCCACCAAATCAACTAATCAATGACTCGATGAATCCGCAGGAACTTTTGAACAACTTATGATGAATATTATTGTAAATTTCTTCTTTTATAAATACAAAAGTTATGTTTAAATCTAGTCAACTGCATAGAATCGTACAGCTAAATCAGGTGGGTAAAGGCATATATTTCCCAGAATGATTTATTACTGAGATATGACTCACACCATCAATGTTTTATTCAACATTTAATGAAGCACGCTCCTCAGGTGTCACCACTTTAACACAGTCACACTATCTATTGTGATTCACATCACCATGATGTCTCTGTCTGAGAAAAAATAACCTATAACTAATGTTACAGTGTGTGGCATTTTACATTTCAACAAAAAACAAAATAAAGCAGATAAATGACATTTCTGTCTGTATAGTTTTATCATAGTGTCTGTCATGAGTCATGTTTTCCTTCACTCCTGACAGACTACACTACTAACAGCAAAGGTAGTGAATATTTTCAGACAGTTTCCTACATTTGTATATGAGCATTTTTAGAACAACGGAATTTTAAGATAAATTTGTGAAAAAATTCAAATTACATTAGAGCTGCACAGAAGTACACTGAAGATTTCAGACATTTGAGAGTATAAAAATCCAATTAATATATATATTGGATGACAGTTGTAATTACATGTGTAGTACATATAGAGCTCTGTAATGCTGACACTGGTGCTAAATGCCTTCAGATAAGTCTGTAATCTAATTTCTTGATGTTTATCCACCGATACACAAAAACATTTATGTGCAATGTATCTGCAGTAGAGAGCTGTATGCAGATACTCTGGCCCATTATTTGGTCCTGCTGTAACGTGTACATGCACATGCATGCAGTGTCATCCACAAACCACACATACACACACAATCAGTCTTGTTGTCCCATTCAGGACCATGCATCATGAAATTTACAACAATGAAAACTGCAATCACGGGAAGAAGAAAGGTGTTACAAAGGTTTATCTCCACATTTGGATAGAAAAGATAAATTCTCCTGACGTGACAACATGTAAATCCACGCTACCTGTCACTGAAGTGTACATAAATATGCTGCTATGTCCTCTGTGTGTGTGTGAGCATGCAGTGTGTGTGCGTGTGTGTGTGTGTGTGTTTGTGTGTGTGTGTGAGCATGCAGTGTGTGTGCGTGTGTGTGTGTGTGTGTGTGTGAGCATGCAGTGTGGCGGAGCTGAGCCGTGGTGATGCACTAATAAAAATCAGGCAGCGATGCATCCTCACACCTTCCTCATTCCGCCCGCCGGTTCGCACCCGTTGCCATGGTGACCAGATAAAACTCACACTGTTTTAAGCTCCAACTGGAGAAGGAGATGGATACTAACAAAGTGACACACACATGCACACACACACACACACACGCATGCACGCACAGATGAAGTTCCTTTATACACATCCGTCAACAGAGCCTCCTCTTTCACTTCCTTAACTGACAAGCAAACAAATGCTAATTTTCTAACCAACGGCAACACCAGCAAACCGTCAATTAGAGGGACAGACATGGCTAGATAGAGAGATAGCAGGAGAAGAGGAGTAAAAACCAGGACACACAAGGCCCTCCTCTGTTTGACTGTCTGCCTATCTATCTATCTGTCTACTTCCCCCCACACTGCTCCATGAACGGGCCTCAATGCAAACACATTTGGCTGTCAAATAGTGACACAACACCCAGGCAGGGTCGTCTCGCAGCGCGGCCAGCTGTCAGCAAACACCCTCCTGCCTCTTCATCAAAGCCCATTCAAACTCAGCTTTATTGACCAACACGGCCGTCCGTGTGACATGTGTCATCCTGTCAAGCCAATACCTTGGCACACACTGTCCTTAATAAATGGCAAACCACTAGAGCGTCTCGAGTGCTATTGAAAGAGAGAAAGCTGTACATGCCACCAAGAGCTGATGGATGGATGGATGGATGGATGGATGGATGGATGGATGGATGGATGAGGTGTGTGTTGGAGTATATTGTCATGAGAGGGAAACACATGTGCACTCTCAGTGTGAGTGCGTGTGTGTGAGTCTGTGTGTGTGTGTGTGTGTGTGTGTGTGTGGGTGGGTGTGTGTGTGTGGGTGTGTGTGTGCGTGTGTGGCCTCGATGCTGACACAGGCCACCAGTCTGTACCAGGAAGGGAGAGAGATGAGAGGAGGCGTTGAGCCAAAGATGGACAGAAAGAAGAAGAGGAGCACTGTGTTACTAATAAGACCTATTCATCAGTCCTGGAGAAAGAGAGTGAAAAACAGAGAGAAAGACAGAGAGAGATGGAGAGAGATAAAGCAATGAAACATAAAAAGCTCTTAAACCTTTTAAAATGCAAAGTCAGAAGATGTCACCCAAATTTTTCCCAAGTCTTGTGTTGTTCAAACAACAGTCCACACCTCAAAAATATTCAGTTTACAGTTGTATAAAATAGACAGAAGCAGCAAATGGTCACATTTGAGAAGCTTTTTACAGCCATTTTTTGGCATTTTTGCTTACAAAATAAATCAGCAATTGATTGATTATTGAAACAGTAAAATTAGTCTTTATTTTTCTGTTGAAAATTGATTAATCAACCAGTCATTTCAGCTCAAAGATTTGGGTTTCAATTTATTAGATACTCCAGGAAAATACTGTATTTTACGGGATGTTCCTGAACATTTTGACATGACTAATATTTAGAAAATCTCTTTGGCATAAACTCATTTTTGCATATTATTGATAAAAGCTCTGTAATTATACTGTATTGTATTATGGACTTATGTTTGTAACATAAATTATATCACAGCTTTTTTTTATTAAACAATATGGATGACTTGTCCTGAATAGCTTAGACACTGAAACCTGTTCCTGTGTTTGTGTGTCAGTGTGTGTGTGTGCTCATGTTCACACACATGCCCTTGCTTGTTCATATGTTCATGTTTTACCGTCAAACAGACTGGCCCGGTCTCACCGCTCTCACACTGAGGGATCCGTGACAAGAGAGAGGGGAATCCAACAGCAAGCTTTATCGATCCAGACTGGAAACCCCCCTCAGGCCACACACACTCACACACACACACACACACACACACACACACACACAAACTGACGCACGCACACATACACACACACACACACACTCTCTACAGCTGTGCTGGATCAATGAGTGCTCCCGTGTGAAGGACAGAGCCATACAAAGAGGCACACAAACACACACATGCACACAAAAACACCTCTACACACACACTATTGAGAGAGATGAAAGGGGTGCTCGGTATCAGAGAGCCAGATAAGGGGCAGAGGGAGTAATACGTATCATCTGACCTAAACAGTCTCATCTGACACCCTACAATTTACCATTGCTCCACAGAGCAAATGTTAACACTGCGCCGCACAGGCCCACGCACACACACGCACGCACGCTCACACACAGCACACACAGTCCCGACATACAGCAGCGTGTAGGAGGCTCGGCTTCAAACAGATAATATTCTTCCTCAGTCAAACATTGCATGATTTGAATAGAGGATCAGATGAGGTAGAGAGAACAGCTCCAGACACAGCAGAGCCCTAGAGGTGTGGCTGCTCTCTTTTGGGTGACTGTGATGAGCAGCTAAACAGATCTATCACTCATCAAATTAGATCCCCCGAGCCCATACACACCCTTCTGTCCTTCTCTCTCTCTCTCTCACACACACACACACACACACACACACACACACACACACAGCACATGTCTACTAATGTGTGATTTATCCCTGTAACGCAGCTATTAACCACAGCAATGTCAGCTGGTGAGTGAGGGGCCGGGGAAAAGCCATTTCATCAGACTCCTCTTTGAATGACTTGACCATTTTTTAAAACCTTCCTCCGTCTTCTCTCACTGACAAAATGGGAGATGTCAGTGACACAATTGAATTGATTAGTATTGATTAGAGGGTGTCAACAATCACAAACACGACAGAGGAGAAAATCCTAACTACAATATAATATGAAAGAAAATTTCATTTTCTTTAAAAATACTGACAGAACTCAGTGTTTGTGATTTTGGGTTTGTTTCGTCTAAAAATAACAGGAGAGGTTTCTCATTTCTCTGAGGGCAAATGCTCTCCAGTCCATTGACATATTGGGATGACATTAGATCATTTGCTTTCCATTATTATCCACCACCTGATCAAATACAGCGAGCACACACTCGGCCAAAAATAACTCACATGGTCAAACGGATGGAGTTTGCAGCTGCAGTATATTTCAGTGACAAAGGCAGGTTTTGGACAGATTTTGTCTGCAGACTGTGGTAGTTCTTTAATAACAGTCATTGGTTGGGGGTCCTACCTGGGACGATGGAGACGGTGTCTTTCTCCCAGGACACCACACTGACATACTCCTGGACAGCAGAGGGGATGAGGCACTTGAACACCGCGACATTACCCCGCATGGAGCGCTGGTCGGCCACACGGACTGTGTAGGGCTCCCTGAACACTGGTGTGTGGAAAAAAGAGCTTAAATTAGTCAATGAGGGATGCTGGTTGTTGGTGATTGATTAGGTCTCAGAAAGAAAGAGTAAGATTCAACAAACATCTTAGTTTTAGTTTTAACCACTGAAAAAGGGGTATGGGTGTAATCTGCTAACAGACAACTTTGTATGATTCAAAAGTGGAGGTGGATCTGCAAGTAATGTTTATTTTAAACACATGGTTGTCAGTGAGTATTGGAGAATAGATAAAAATGCTTGTCGCAATGTCAAAAAGCCCAAGATTACATCTTTAAATTGTTGGTTTTCTTAGACCTTAAAACCTTAAATCCCAAGATATTTATTTCAAGAACACAAAAAGAATCAGTTTGTCATATTTTCAAAGGTGAAATCAGTCAATGACCAGTTTAGGCCTTTAAGATACCAAATAATTAACAAAGGGTTGTACCACGCCGCATGGCCCAAGATCCAAGGTGTATCGTTGTACTGAAATTTGCTTACACAAGAGGGTGTTTTTGTGTTGTTGCTCTAATTTATTTAAGCACCAAATGACATTTTTCTGAGGGAGAAAAGGGAAAAGAAAAAAAGAAGGCCTTAAAGATGTAAGTTGGAGATGATGGACACGCAAAAATGAAGGACAGCACACTGTGAAACAATCTTGGAGGCAAAAGAGTCTGATAAACTGAGTTTTTTCACCAATCAACGCAAACTGCAAATATTTACCCTTTTACACTGAACGACACCATCTGAAAGGACACTGGACAGACATGTGAGACTCCTGAGGAAAGCTGACTCACTGAGCTCACCTGCAGAGACAGCTGCTCATTAGAAGGTAAAACATTAATAAGGTAAAACCTGATGTCATAAAAATGATGACAGACATTTTAAGCTTCCATTAAAAACCTCACTAGATTCTTGGAATGTAAGAAAATTACATTCAGTACTCCCAAAGTGACTTCTTCATGTTATACTGTCAGAACATCAGTCTTGACACTTTCTGGTTAGCATCCTTCTATCCTGTTTAAACCACAGTGAAAGAAGGCACAGGTCAAGTGAACAAATTTGTCTGGTGTCCTGTTCGGCCACATTAAGCCAGTGCTTCTCTCTTCAGCCCCAGACTGGAAGTCACACTCTCTGATCTTAAGGAGGGTTGACACGGAGCTGTGTTGAAGGAGATACACAGTGAGCGGCCCTTGGCCTTTTAAAGAACAACGCCACAGATGCTATGAGACGGCGAGGAGTGGAGGGTTTGCTCACGGCCGACGGACCTGTCACATGCAGGCGCCAGGCATCAAAAACACACCCCCTGCACATGGCATGCAGAGCACTAGACTGTGAGTCTGTGCCAGTGCACAGAAAGGATGGTGGTGATTAAGACGGGCTTAATGATGAAAACAGTAGCCTGTAGCTAACCAAATTATCTCTCCAGTTAACTCTGTCACATTTAGATTAGCAGTGAATGTGAAATGCTGAATCAGAGCATAAATTTTCATTAAATAAATTAAGCAAAGTGAAATTAAATTAATGGATTATTTTGGTGAGGAGGAGAGACAGGTAGTTCAAGGGCGTCCCAGCTTGACTGAATGAACACTGACCTGTGTTTTCTGAGCCGAACTGTGCAGGCTTACCCCCTACCTTGATCTCATTTGTATAAAGGGGTGTTGCCAAATATTTCTCAAGCAACTCTGACAGATACAAAAATTGAGACTATCTGTCACAAGAGAGATGAAAGAAAAGCAGGGATGGGGTCTCAGACAGGCTGATGTTTGGGAGTGTTTTCTGGCATCGCAATCTAACACAATCTATCACTGCTTTTCAACCTAGGCTTTCCTTAGAAATGAGGACAGCAATGGCTTTAACAATGTAAAACACACACTCACACACACAACACAGGGAGTGGCCCCGCCCTCCCGTGTGTTCGCTCTCTCTCCCCCAGCTCTCCAGTGATATAATTAACGCCTAGCCTGAAGGCCAGTTTCCTTGGTCATTAATAATGCTTTATGCCAGCCGCCACTGTCACTGGAACCCAGTGGAACCAAAGCCGATGTCCTTGTCCAAACGGTGCGGAGTCTTTCACCTTAAAGTCCGAGGTGTAATCTCCGAAGTCTTTACCTGATTTGTTCATTGTCTTTACACTGTTCTACTTTTTTATAATTGTCTGAACCTTGGACCTTTTCACACTTCTTTCCAGACTTGCAAGGGAGCTAAGAGTGGATTAAGAACGAGTCCATCAACATTGTTGATATGTAACCTTGTGTGACCATGCCAAACACAGATAAGGTTTGTAACACTGGCTCTGTGGCCTTACAAAAAAATATCAATTGTGGTCTTAGTGATGCTACTTTGTACCTCAGCTAAATCAATGGTTGCAGCAAAATATCCTCAGGGGAGCGTATCACTTCTCACTTCGGTCACCTGACACACAGGACACTAATGTGAGCTGAAGCCTCATTTGTAAGCGAGTCAAAGCTAAAGGACAGATAATTCCAATCAAGTCTTCATTTCAATTCTTCATTTAAACAGGCCCTGCCTCCCATTGATGCCATCTACCTGCAGATCAATAGCCAGGATCGACTGAGTAGCCTCGGCTGTTGTGGCAGAGCCAATTCTCTCAATCTTTTATTTACTCTCTGCTTGACCCTTCTCCTTCCTGTCAATAGCAGGGAAAATCCTCAATACCCACAGCGCCTCTCATAGAGTGTTTAAAATCAGCTTGACAGCTTGTAAATGTTTGGTGCAATGATGACAGTCATCACTTGCCAATTCAGCGGAGGCTCAGATGCAGTCAAGGTCACCTCAGGTTTGCACTTCCTCTCTTTTGACCCCAGCTTGTCCTACACTTGCTAACCTCGAAGAGAAGTGTTGTTCAGACACTCCTCTCCTCCATTAAAATTCGTCAAATAGGCCCTGTATGGCATCATGCCCTTGTATGCAACCATGTAACCAACTCCAATAAGAGGCAAGTGGCGTGATAGCATTGTCATTTTACACACGTTCCTCGTCCAAGATATGAAAGACACAGAGGAAAAAAAAAAAAAATTACATATTCATTCTCTTAAGCCTTGTGACAGGATGCAAATGGTAGCCCAACTGATTTGTGTGTAAATTGCACTCCCCCTCATCGCATGCGCAGCAGAGTCATTAGGATGTTACTGATGCCTGACTATATGCAGCCTGGTTGCCTAGGAACGAGCTAAAACATGGGTCTGGTGCACTGGGCGCACTGGGAGGCAAGTCTTGTATCACTGTCGCCTCAATAATTAACGACGGGGAAACCAAATACTGCATTTATTTATTCATAAAGCAAGCAGCAAAAACACAGAAGGAGAGAGATAGAGAAGGAAAAAAATAATGAAATACAGGAGAAATAAACGGGTGCAGGTTTCATTATTATTGAATGGATGGGATAAGAAAAGAAGTCCTCGTGTATCAGGTTCAGGGACCCGACTTACTCTATTAGTAAGGAAATGTCAGCCAGAGAAAACATGACGAGGGCAGATGGAGGAAAGGGATCCAGACACCTGCTGCCTTGGCCCAGGCCGACAAAGGTTGGTGTGTTTAAGGCGGGACAAAAGGGAGGTGAGGTGAGCTCATTGAACAGGTGTCCTCATTTTATTTGATCAAGTTTTGTGTAAGGAGATACTGCACACAAAAAACATGAAACCATGAGACTCATACAGAATATTTTTCAAGCATAAACTGCAATGACTAATTGAAAGCGGCAAGGTGTGCTTTCTCTTATGAACTGTTGCTAAAAGTGAAAAGGTATGTGTATTCTAAAGAGGAGGAAGTGAAGATAAGAAATGCTAAATGCATGTAAAGAGATCTTCAGATGGGAGGACAGAAGAGAGGAGATCCTTAGATTGCAGTAAAGTCATATTCCTAAGGATATAGATGGTGCCACACTGCTACATATGTTACAAACACACACAGCTTTGCTTTAAGGGTTTGTATTAAAATAACAAAATATTGAATGTGTTTTTTCAATGTAAAATTGATTTTCTCTTACTTTTTTTTTAAGCATTACATTCAAAAACAGACAAATCATTAACTGATTGAATTTCTTGTGTCAGAAATGAAGAAAAAGTGGACATGATGTTTTTATGCAAAATTATGCTTTTCTTTAGAACTTTATGTATTAAAATTCTAAGCGAAAGAACATCATAGTGCATATTATTGAAATTATTTTTTTCTAATTCAAACTGTCAAATTAAGACAAAAAGTTTTAAGAGAAAATACAGAGATAATTACCACTGATGCAAAAGACATGCATTTCTATTAAGCATACTATGTTGCATTGTTGTGACAAATGAAACTAGACTTCAAATTGCAGTCATCTAACAGCTGTGGGGAAAATACTACGCAGACATTATGTTTTAGTGAGATGAATTACACAACTCAAACAACTCAAGCAACTTTTGAAAGTTTGCTAGTTGATTTGACACCATATGGAAATGAGTGAAAATCAGTGGTAAAAAGTAGAAAAACACACACAGAAAAATCTGAAAAGCTCCACCATCATTGAGCACTAAGGACATATGATTTGTAGTTGAGGAGCATAAACCTACAGAAACACTGGCATGAGCCCTTGTTAGACCTTAATATGAAAATAAACCAGCCAGCATGAAAACCAACTGAGGTTGTACCTGAAGTTCCTCTTGAGTGTCATGCACTCTCCAGCATATGATGATCTTTCTGGACTTTTTAGCCTTAAGGTCAATTTCATTCAAAAGCTGTCCTTTTAGTTGTCTCTCAAACCTCATGAAATCTATCGAACAATTTTACATTTTTGAACCAAAAAAAATAAATGTGTGTAACGATTGGCATCTGCGGGGATCAAAGAAGCTTGCGTATAAAAATAAAATTAGAAAAACCAAATTAGCCACAAAGAGAGAGCCAAATTAAAACGTATACAGGAAAACAAGTGGCCCACATAGTGATTTTCATAAATGTAGAGCTATCCAGACAGGTGCTAGTGCTATTATTGGACCACAATCAGCATGCATGGGAGAGGGTGAGAAAGAGGGAGAGGGACAGAGAGAGATGAGAAGATGTGAAGACAGAGGAGAGAGAGAGAGAGAGAGAGAGAGAAAACGAGATGGATGGTGAGGGGGAGTGGGGGTGGGGCAGAATTTTTGGGGTAGGGGGGTGTCACACTGCGAGCTGTCAGCTGTCATCATTCTCCTGCGCCACCTGAGACAGGGCATGCCACACCCTAGCGCTCACGCCTCTGTCGCCCATGGCAACTGCAGGGTTGTGCATGTGTGTGAGTGTGAACGTGAGCGTGTGTGTGTGTGTGTGTGTGTGTGTGTGTGTGTTGCGTAGGACTCTGGAGGTAATGAGGTGCACACACATGCACGTGAGCCCTGGTTATGGAGCTGTGGAGTTGTGGTTGCCTCAGCATTTAATTGATTAATTGTTGTAATTATTTGGGCGGGAAGGTCATCCCAACACTGAGGCTGGCTAGAAGGTCACTCTCACGCTGGAGGGACTGTCCTCCTCTAGGGACCACACAGGCCATATGGGTGTGTTTATGTGTCTGTGTATGTGTCTGTGTGTGTGAGAGCGAGAGAGAGAGAGGAAGCGAATTCGGCAGCATTTTGGAGAATAATTTTGTTCAGATCCATGTGTGGGCTGGGGAACTGCTGACTGTCTCTTCATGCAGGATTGATCAACACAGTCAAAATGTCTGCCTGGCTATTACGGTGACCTGAAAATCCACTTTTTTCATGATTCTGTTCACATCTTTCCATGTCTGTAGCTGACTCTCCAAAATCTCTCCTGCCAAACACCCTGACAAAGAGCTGGCAACTAAACACCAAGAGCCAGCTTGATGAAAATGGCTGTGTGTGTGTTTTTGTGTGTGTGTGTGTGAGTGTGTGTGTGTAGTTAGGGGACTTTCCAGTCCATGGACAGATGGAGAGACTGGGAGACAGGAGGCTTGCTGGCATGAGCTACTCACAGGCTGGTGTGCATGTAAGTGTGTGTGTGAGTGAGTCTGAGTGGGTGCGTGCATGTGCATATGCATGCAAATATACATGCCTGCAAGTCTGTTATGTACACGTGTATCCAGTGTGTATCACATTAGCTTGCGTGCATGTGTTTACGATGTTCACGTGTGTGTTTGTGAGTGTGAGAAAGAGCACTAACACCTTCCCTCGGTGTGTTCTACGCCTCTCTCCAGCTTTGACCTTGGCAGGGAGTGCGGACAGGTCACCGAGCCAACTGTCTGTGTGTCTGTGTGTCTGTCTTCTGGAGGATTTTTAATACACAGGGTCAAGACACCGAGCTCAGGGACACTCCCCCCCCGCTGAGAGAAGTTGTTGGTTTCGGATGCCAATATGACTGCCGTTTGGGTGACCATATTTACAGATGCTAGGCTGCAGCTAGGTAAGGCTGTTATGATGATTTGGATTCGCTAGAGTCTGAGACAAAGTAAGCCGGAGGTTGTTTTATGCTTAACCTTCATGCTCTTGAACGCGCACCTGACCAGTTTTACATACAAGCATCAGTTGATGAAGGCTTGTCTCACATTCGTCATCACAAGATGATACATTTCAACAAACAAACTGTGTCACAAACTGGAGATGTGAAGAAAGATGTGGCTGCATTATGGGCATTGTTGTATTCAGGGTTTTTTTTTAAGCCTGACCCAAACTACAGGGTGAAAGTCAAGATGTCTTAGCCTCAAGTGCTCCAACTTTGATGATTCTTACTTTAATCAGACCCTTGTGAGTCCTAAATCTTAATAAAAGTAAAAAGGTTAATGCTGAATTACTGCCGGTCACCTTTAAAGATTGTGCATGTATAGGAATATTATCATTATTAAGATTATTAACTGCATTTTATAAAATAAGGTGAAATATATTTAGAATGTACATGTTGGCATGCCCTGTAAACCTTAAGGTTAAGACACCAACTGTGTAAAAACACTGAACATTTCTGTCCAACAGGAACCACCAACTTGTCTAAATATGTAAAACTGTTGAAAACTGTTGTTTTCACCCATAACTGGTCACTCTTAAAAGTCTCGCTACTAAGCTGGTTTAGCATATAATCACACCACCGCCTGATTAATTTCCAAATACATGTTGGAGGTGAAGATGGTCAAAAAAGCAGTGTCATTATTTTTAAAGGGACAGTTCATGTCTCTGGGTGTATTTTGATAAAACTCAAAGTACTTTAAAATGTATGCAGAGATGAAGTATTGTCTTTATAGTAAAGCAGACAAGAAATGAAACGATCATTTTGACCTCTGTCTTTGTTGCATCTAGCATCTCCAACTCCTTACCTGCTTTGATGTGGATGCTGGGGCTACGAATCTTGCCCGCTTGGTTCTCAGCAGTGCAGAAGTACTCGTTGTCGTGGATAATGCTGTTATAGGCGGAGGGAGAGAAGGGGTAGAGCTGGAGGGTGCCGTTTGCATGCACGTGGCGGATATGGGGCACGTCGTAAATGTCGTCTCCGGCGGCCAGGTACCAGCGCAGGACGGCATGGGGGGCGCCGCCCGCAGGGCAGGGCAGGGACACCCCCACCGAGCTGGAGAAGGTCACCCGCTGCAGGGAGGCGTTCACAAAGTACAGCCGCGTAGAGACAACATCCTCACTGTTGACTGTTAGGATGACAGAGAGGGTGAAAGAGTTAGTTAGTTGGAAAGAGTCAGATGTGTAAGCAGTTCACATATCAGACATGTATGAAGAGAGGATGCGTCTGCTCAACCAGTGAACATCTGTGAGGAATAATTGAAACACTCATCACAAAAGTGACACCTAAAACTTATAGTAAAATAAATTTGAACAGTGAATTAAAAAGCAGTGTGACTGTTTTTGTATTTTACAGCATAAATACATGAGAACAAGTTACTTAACCTGCTGATACATATAACTGACAAGGAAGAAACAACACATGTAGCTGCACAGACACAGGAAACAAGAGATGGACACTAAATTGCATTTTATGCTGTATTCTTTACTCATTTTACTTTTAAAATACCTCTATTATATATTTCAGGTGTGCAGATTTGCAAACTAGTTGGTTGCAAAAATCTTTTGGCATCAGACATATAGACATTTTTGATTAAACACAAAGAAGCAGAAATCTCCTTCAAATAAAAACAATTCTTAAAGTTCTAATCAAAATAAATACTTAATGAAATGTCTTGATAATTGCTTACCATGTCATATAAAGGAGAGAGGGTCGGTATCAACTGTTTTTTTTAATGTAAAGTAAAAACAGATTTCCCTTTTTATGTCTCATATCTGCTCTTTCCTTGTAGCATTGTTTTCTTTTCAGGCTCAGTATATTGAAGAGATTAATTTACAATATCCTCAATGAGTCCATTCACTGGAATTAGACTGTTTTAGATGAGCATGACTTACTTTAAAATTTAACTGGAAAAAAAAAACAACCTGATCCAACTCAAACTTACACAGACACCAACAGACAGTGAACAAGCTGGATCTACAGGCATTCAGGTCACCTCAACCCAAACAACTTCCTGCCTGTGTGCCAAACTGCAGCCATCCATCTCATCCCATATGCATTATCCTAATATCTCTAATCTAATATGTGTGTCCAGAGAGAGCCCTTTGGAAATCTGCCTCTCAACTGGGGGGGAAAAAAAAATGGGTCACGTGACTCAACCCCCCCCCACCCCCCCACCCACCCACCTCCATCACCACCCTCATCTTTCCTGTTGACATCCTCCATCATTCAGGAAACAAAGTATTCACACAGACGTGCCTGCGCTCCTTGGGCCTGCTCAAGTCTGTCATTTTTACTGTAGGTAATATCTGCAGACGTACAAGCCTCAGGAGCTGGATACGACAGATGTTTGCTGTAAAATAATGGTATTGTGGCACAGATGAAGAGCTTTTGCCAGATAAGTTGTCCTGGGGGAGATAGACCACCATATATCCTCTCCTCTTGCAGTTTAAAGCGTGGTAGCGGGGCTTTTTTTTTTTAAAAAGATCTGCATGTTTCTGTTTGTGTGTTTGTGTGTGTGTGTGTTTGCTGTGGGGTTGGGGGGGGGTGGCGGGTCTTGGTGGGTGTAGAGGAGTGTAAAGAAGTGCTGAGCTCAGCTTGGCTGGAGGCCAGGGGAAGACACTGCGCCCCGAGCCAGAGAAGTTTCTCCTCAGACAATGATACTTAATTAATCCCTTTTCCCGGATTGTGTCAACAATGCCTGGATTAGCCTTCTCTCTTCAATTCTATCTGCTCTGGGAGAAAATAGGGTGTTGGCTGAGACACATCAATGGGTGTATAAAGACACTATCAGATGTCATTTAGACACTAATTTCTACAGATCCTCTACATCAATGGATATCATTAGTAACTGGCTATTAAAGGAGAGACAGAGGCCCACTGGCTGTCTTTTTAAGATCTTAATACATGGAGAGATGGATGAATGGTTGATACAAAAGACCATTTTTATATCTGTTCTGTCCAGTATAAATAGAAACAGGCAATGGCATAATGACATTAATAACATGAAATGAATGAGATGAATCACATGAGGAAAGGCTCAGAAGTGAAATGCAGGGATTAAGGATAAAATCCAAACTGAAATAAGGTGATTTTCACTCTCTTCTCAATTCTCTGCCACTTTATCTGCATCCATCTATTTTATCTGTCTGAGTTGCTAGTCTTTTTCTTTGTAATTCCAATCTGCTGTCATTCTTTTACCCTTACCAGATACCCCTCCAAGACACAGACACACACCCTCTCGTCTTTTCCTGACACACTAGACAGGAGATGTTCGATTGGAATTGGTATTCCAGACGCAGAGAGTTAAACCCACATAATCTCCTCTCACATTTTAACACACACACAGTCTATCCACTCTGTAATCGCACTGCTGTGGGAGGCCGATGTCCGACTTCCCTGGTTCTCATGTACGTGTGGGTGTGGACAGGAAGGAGAGCTCGGGGAGCCGTGATTTTGTAGACAGGACACGGGTGGCTGCATGAGGGTAAAGGTGCTCAGGTGCAAAGGTGTTTGGATGCAACTGAGTGAGTGAGTGAGTGAGTGAGTGTATATGTGTGAGCGGCCGTGTGTGGTAAGGTCAAAGGGACAGAGAGGTTAATGTTAAATGACTTCCTCAGTTCTTGATGTCAAACTCAGCCAACAAGCGGAGCCTGAGGTGTGCAAGGAAGACATGCCATCGCTGCTCAGAGCACGACAGAGATGCTGAGGAGGTAGAGTCGCTGTTCTCCTGCCTACCAGCGAAAATTGGAGCAGATCCTCTGTGTTCAAAAAAATCTGAATTCAGGTCAAGTTCAATCCATCCTACCGTTTGAATCCATGTCAATCACTCAGTGAGGCAGCTAGGCCGACTGATCTGCACTTTCAGCACCACGGAGAGCGCTGCAACATGCAGCTGGGTGAGGAAGAGACACGGAAGAGTTTCCACACTGAGCAAAAAAAAAGGAGGAAACTACGCAAAGACGACACCAGCGACAGTGACCTGCTTCCCTCTGATGTCACAAACTATTTTTAGAAGCAGAATATTTTTATTGAAAAAACATTTTATTCTAGAACATAGACACAAATTTGTGTTCAAATACTGTCATACACAGTAATAAAATACTGTTATCCAATGATCCTGAGGTTTATCATGTTTGGGTTTTGTTCCTGTTTCTTATTTTTACGTAAGCTTGGTCAAATTTTTATTCAAACTACTACCATCTGGCCAAACTTACTTAAAAAAGACCCATTGGCTAACTAGTATTCATGCAAAACTTGATGTTGAATTATGAAGTTAGTCTGTTGCAGCTTGAAGGTAACTGGTTAAAGAAAAGTGCCACGCTAACTTGTAATTGTTCTGGTGTGTTGACATTATTCCACATATGTGAATGTATTTAATATGCAAATTTGTTTTAAATCAAATCCTAATTTGTGTTTATTGATGATTATTTGCTAACTGGTCTGCTGTCCTTGCAGGTACTTCCTGGTAACTGCAGAAGAACCTCAAAATGGAAAAAGGAAAATCCCTGCTCTTTGTTGGAGGTTCATAAACTTTAAACTTATCAACAATATCAATAATAAAAAGATAATAGGAAATCATTCAGATTTGCTCTGATCTCTTGCAGGGTTCCTGATCCTCAGGTTGGAAAACCACTGTCTATTCCCAAGATGGTCTAAAACTGGATAATCCTTTTAAAATAACAAACCTTAAAATGTCATGTGATACAGTTCAGATGGTCTCAGATAAGTTCAAAACAGCTCAGATAAACAACTCAAACTCAGAAGGGAAACCTCTGAAAAGCAGCAGCCTATGATGCAGTGGCTAATCGCTTTGTCCAATGGTATGAATTCAGGTCACTGAGTTCACATACACACACTCAAGCACGCAAAGACACATGTGTACAACGACATGGAAAACAAGCCTCAGTCTACACTGCACGGATTACAGCCTCCAGCTGAAAAGACCATCATGACGCTGCCGACCACGTGTGTCATCGCAGTAATGGTTCAGTTTGATGTCAAAACATCAAAATGGAATGAGGGAAGATGAGGAAGAGACCGGAAAAAGGTGAATGATCTGCTTAAAAGCTGTCCACGGTTGGTCGTGTGTGATGAGGGGTTCACAGACTGCAGCTGTGGGTCATTTATGGTATGATATGGACATGAGAGGATATGTGGTGTTTATGTTTTCTTGTCTTCCTTGAAGCTTTGGCTTCTTTGTGATATTTGACAGTTGATGTGTGAAAATGGGACGCAAATCATATGCATTATTTACACTCAAGGATGCAGAAATTGTCATAATTTGACATGATAAAGGACATAAAGACATCTTCCTACGCAGACTTTCCATGACATTGGGATACAATGTATAGATGACCACAGAATAACTAAAGCAAAGCTCTCGGCCAGATATCATAGTCAACTGTAAACATCTGACTTAACGACAACATGAAGCACAATAACCTAGTTTTTCTTTTTTATTTGGGCAACAGCTAACCTCAGATGGTTATCGGAGTCCTGTCGTAGCCCCAGGCTCCCTTTCCTCCCATTCCCCAGCAGAGCGAGGAGGAGCAAAGGAGCAGCGCTCATCCGATCATTAACTGTATTTTGATTTCTTTCTTCAAGCCCGGATGCATTGATTACAAAGAGGAAGGTCAAAGTGATTTTGGGTGAAACACCCAGAAACATCTTTCCTGTCAGCTGAACCCTTCACAGTCTCTCTCTCTATATATATTTGCTCCATCTCTTCTTAACCTTCACTTTTCCTTCGGCTCGTGTTTCCTTTTCAGTTTTTCTTTTGACTCAAATCTTTCTTTGCTGTACACTCAGATACATTTGCACTTTTTTTTTTCCTGTTCTTGCAGTGGATATGAAAATGGAGTATGAATATGTATGCTGGAGAAGCAAGGATATTGCCTATGGTGAACCGCTATGCATAATGCAGCTTTTTCTGTCTCATCTACATTCATTCAGGCACACACACACACACACACACGCACACGCAGACACACACACACACACACACACAGTGAGATTCATAGCATCACGTGCATAGAAAAACAGGGCTATAAATCCCTTCCCCGTCTTGCTCTCACTTTCTCTCTCCTTCAAACACAAAGAAAGTCACATAAACACATTTCAGATTGCACATATACGTTCATAATAGCAACTAGATTTTCTATGTGGTGAACCATGTAGCACTACAGATAACAGCACACAAAACACATTCAGGCCAAATAACAGCTGAAGCATTGAAGTCGGTGGCAATACAGCCTTTTGTGATGCTACAGTAGCATCAGTACTGCTGCAGAAAAATGGCAGAACATAAAAGGCAAAAGATATAATCATGTTTGATAGAGGGTGCTGCTCATTTACTATACAATGACTCCAGATTGAGATATGCATTAGGGTTGCACGACAATGTGTCTCTCTGCTTTTGTGTGGCATCAGAAAGGAAATAATTTCTAACATGGTGTCATTTCACTGGGAGAAACAGTGTAGTCAAGACAGATAAACTGCATGGCATGATATTAAGGATGTGAAGGCACCATGCATGCACGCACACACACACACATACAAGGGAGGGGGGCAGGTGGTGGTGGTAAACAACCCCTATGCACAGTTTATGCAGTGTCAGTAAAATATTAGGCAACCATTTCAGCATTGGAAAATTCACATCTCCCACTTCAAAAGGATGATTTCCGCTGCTGAAGTGAGTGTCAGATTTGTAGAGATATTTTTTTTCTTCCTATTCTCCCTCAGAGACAGGGCCATAAATTGTTTGATAGTAAGCAGAGCAGCAGGGAGAGAAAGAGAGGCGGAGTGAAAGATTGAGTGGATTGTGAGATGCTAAAGTGAGATTGTTGGATTCTTTTGTCATTCACGACACGACTGTCTGTCTCTAGTCCGTGCGTAATGGAGAGGGCACCGAGCTACCGGACACTACTGTTGTGCGTAAAACCTGTTGAGTGAGCGGTATAAGTCCACTTCTGTGTGTGTGTGACAGCTTAGTGCTTTATCAACGTATCTGATATGGACTATAAGATTAACAGCTATACACAGACATGAAGGAACAGTTGGGATTTTTTTTTTCTAAGAGTGTTGCGTGATAACTGAATTGGCTCAGCGCAAGATTATCTCTCTTGTCGTGTCCCTCCGTGCACTTTTGTTGGCTTATAAAATTGTATTTGTCTTAGCAGAAAATAACAAAACATCATAGTTTCAGGAATTTTCTGTTTAGAAAAAGTGCAGAAATCGTCTTCAATGCGCACATTTCCACAACTGATACGATCGTCTCACACTGACTGGCCGAGTTGTTCGTGTGTTTTAAGACAAGCAAAATGTAGCCACTGACTGAATATATGAGACCGAATGACTTGTTCAGATGGACGTGTTTGCGCTGCGTGGTTCAAATGCCAAATGCAGAGCGCCAACACTTGACAATGAAAACAGGCTTTGCTCGCCGGAGCACAACGAGGGAGGCGAGTTAACCTGAGAGTGACATGTAGCTATTATACCGTGGAGCTGTCTCTCTCCAAGAAAACTGACAGCTTGTGCAGGCACAGCGGGGCCAGGAGCAGCAGAAATAAGACATAGGTATAGTGGCTCTTTTCATGTCGTGGTGACTTTCTGGAAAGGATTGTGCGTTATTGAGATCATTTCTGGCTCTGAAAAGGTCTAATAATGGTACAAAGTTTAAAAAGAAGAGAGTTTGATGTGATCAAATTAAGCTCGGCCACTTTATTGAATATGTGAAATTTTAAAAAAAAACACACACACACACACGAACTCCCACGCATGTGCCCTCTCCCTTCAAAGTTCTGCGTTTATCACTTTTACTTTACATCAAATAGACAAAAATAGTGAATCTTGAACTGTGTCACACAAAACTCTTCACAAGCTCCGAGTTAATAAAAGATCCACCCGACTTTCACACCGTGATATTTAAAGATATGGAGGTAGACAAAAAATAAACCTCGGAAGTTGTTGTCATACTACTTCCATCATCCACTGAAGCCTCAGTTGTCCAATCCAGACGCAACATCTCTGAGTGCATCGTGCGGGTGTAGCCTAGCCACCAGAGTCTGACTCATACCGCAATTACTGGGCTCCCCCCTCCAAGCATACTCCTCTAGTCGGTATCTGTTTTTAGTCCAAATTTACACGCAGCCCGGGGTCTGCAACGCCGCAGATGAGCGGCTCGGGCCGCTCTCAAGAATAAGCAGAAGCCCCTTGTAAAGGAATTAGGAAAATATTCTAAAATACGCCATACTGGGATCTCAAATCACCCTTCATGCTGCAGTCAGTGCATTGATAGGCGTGAAAGTTGCTTTATTATTTACTAAAATTAAAAAATGTTTTGACATTAAATTGTTTTAAGTTACAACATTTCATCTGATCACTTAGTTCACAAACAGGTCAGACACACACACACAACCACACACACTCGAATCTATATAAATGAAAACAGAAGAAAGACGGTGCATGGTCCGTTATACGCAGGTATTAAAAAAGGACATACATAATACAGAAGCCATAGTTTTTTTAAAAGGTTCAACACTGTAACACAGTCAATATTCAGTTTAATGTCGAGTGTGTGTTGCAGGGGGCCTGTCGACCGAAACTGGATAAAACCGGAATCACATTAATTGATGAAATAATTATAGCAAGAGCTCTCACTCCATCCTGATCACTCCATGGCATTTTATTCCTTGAAATTTGTACAATTACTGATTGAGTCTCTTTAAATCCCAGACCAACACCACTGTCGTTTTCATAAGTGATTTAAAAATCTATTCATTGTTATAATTATTTAAGCCTTCTCAAATTTCTCAGGCCCTGTTCTGGCCTATCCGGCCTAGCAGCAGATTCCCACACAGCCCTCAGTGAGTTTTTCTCAATTTTATTTCCATAAAATGACAAGCAACCTCCCAAATCATGACAAAGAAGAATGAGTGCATCTCACCCCTCCTCTCTCCCTCTCTCCATCCATCCATCTATTCATCCCTCTTCTCTCCCCCCTCCTCTCTGCACTCGTGGGTGCAGGTGTGCTGATATGCAGCCAAAACCAAAGCAACAAACGGTCAGTAATAACCTAATGAATGTCGGGTTAATGACAAAAAAGATGAGGAAAAATACTAAATTATCGTAAAAATATGTGCTGGTGTGATATGTCATATAATTTCATTTTTATGTAAATTAAAACAA
Source organism: Acanthurus leucopareius (assembly GCA_029814765.1). Classification (NCBI taxonomy): domain Eukaryota; kingdom Metazoa; phylum Chordata; class Actinopteri; order Acanthuriformes; family Acanthuridae; genus Acanthurus; species Acanthurus leucopareius. The sequence goes on along the minus strand of JAQMCX010000054.1, from coordinate 2,530,614 downwards.
AAAATAAGCAGAGAATTGTGTGCCATTCTGGGAGGCGCGGCCAAGTCAGGAAAATACGCAGTACTAATGCATATGCATGTATGATAATAGACCTACCTTTCTCCCTTAAATTAAAGTTTATTAAAAATCATACGCATCTCAAATAAACAGCAGCCACATGAGACAGTAAATTACTGTTGATTCGTGCAAAATGAGCGGAACATGGCGTTGAAAAACAACGGAAAATGGAAGTTTGTTTTCCACTGCGTTATCTACATCTCTCCCATCTCAAGCACTCTTTCCGCTCCAGTGGCTGTTTGCAGCCCCCAACCCTCCTCCCCTCACCACACACACATCAACACACACACTCCCATATACACACATACAAACACACACACACAGTACATCTCGTTCAGTCACGGGACAGGGCGATGTACAGTGTGTATAATCGAAATAGACCCTGTAATCCAATTACATACAACAAAAACAGCACAGAAGTCCTCGCCGCAGCTGCAGCCTGGCAGAGGGCACTGCCAAGGCCAACGATGGACATCAGGACCATGAAACACACCCACAAATATAAACAATTGTTAAGAATAATTCAAATGTGTTAACTAAAGAGGTTTATAATCAGGTGTGTTCATTGCAGAACAAAAAGCGGATGAAAATGAAGTGAAAAATAAAATCTTGGCTGTTTTTTTTTTTACTCAATCTTTGGTTGTTACGAAGTGACAGAAATTCATATAGAACAAAAGAACAAAACATTTTGTGTTTTAAAACAGGCAAACTGAATCATTCTCTTCCATCTGCAGCATTTCGAGCGAAGCCAATCAGTAGAATCTGGTGCCACAGAAAATGGTGGATGAATAATTAGACCAGGGATGATAACAACTGAGTCTGCATACACTGACACTCCTACATTTTACCAAAGAAAATAAACGGTAATATATGGCCCCGTCTTTTAAATGTCCAACTGGGGCACATTATCTACAAATTAAAGGCCAGCGCTCAATACCCCCAGCATCAGTTCACACGTCTCTCATAAAATGTATTGACCCTTGTTGCCACACAGCCGCACACACTCATCAACTCACACGCGCGCACATACAGGCACGCACAGGCACACAGACACATACATACACTGGTGTTAAAGCACTGTTTCAGTGTTTCTTTCTAAAAAATAATTAGCTGATTTACAAAATTATGCTTTAACCCCAAGGGACACCCCCTCCTTTGCCCCCCTCCCTCACACGCGCGCGCACAAACCCACACACTAACACCTTATTTGTTTTGGGACAGGACAGAAAAGTCAGCATATACGTTTAACTCCTCTGCCCTCTCGGACTTTTGCGAGTAAACAGCCTACAGCTGTGGCCAGCATCAGCGCTCGAGGTCGCCCGTCTATCCGTGCGCGCGCCTGCAGATCCTTATCTGCCTCTCCTATTCAACAGCCTCCATATTCACGACACCTCCACATATTCATCACGCAAAATGCAAATGCCGTTGTCTTTCTCATCTTAACTAACGCAGTGTGCACTTTTGAGATCTGCGAGGTTTTCCTGACTGTACATACAAATGAAGTGCATATTGATTTCATGCTCAGGATGATCTTTTTGGATCATTTTTTTTAATCACATTATCAGCTAATCGTTGTGAGATACTGAGAACGGAGGAGAAACTCGAGCTCACGTTTAAGAGGAAAATGAACGCAGATCAGGAAAGCATCATTTCAAAACGTAAAGGGAAAAAAAGTTACCAGTCATCCTACAAAAGGTAATTTAGAGTTTGATTTGTCATCTCTGCCCCTCCCTTGAGAATTGTATCAATTCAGTTAAACAACACTTATCAGCCTGATAAGCTAATAAACACGCACAGCCAACTTGAGCGTTGCACTGGAGAGCAGACAGCATGCAGATAAGCAACACTTGAAGAGACGCATTTCCAACCTACCTTCTTGCAAAGAATACAGCAGAAGTAAAGTTACAAGCCACATGCCATTAAAAGCAGTTATATTTCACAGGAATGTTGTGCAGTCCCCCCAGGAAGAGTGCACGGCGCAGCGGTCGGCCAGGCGAGGCTCCGTGCTGGACTGGTTCTGCTGATGCTCCCCGGCGGTCTCTCCAGCCCTGGTCCCACACTCTCCAGCGCCGAGAAACGAGCCGCGGAGAAAGTACCGCCTCTGCTCCCTGTTCTCTCCTCCCCTTACCGGGACAGGCTGCCGTCGCCCCACCCCCGGTATCCTAATGATGCGCCGCGATGGAGAGGTGAGATATACGCACTGACGGTGGACCGAGCGGAAACTACTGGGACCTCTCAGTTGCGCGCACTGGATCGATGCTTTTCTCCGACAGCTTGATGGAGCTCCACTGGCAAAGTTCAAAATGTACTGTCACACGAGTCATCTAATTTTCTTTATGCAAAGAAGTTCAGAAAACAGCCGTTGGAGGAAAATGCGTATTTCCAATGCAAATGAACGCAAGAATTTCCATAAATCAGTTGTCATTGTCTTTGCAGTGGTGCGCGCACAGAGTGAAAGAAAGAAATGCCCGCAACGACACAATGTGTCATTGTGAAGTTAGAAAAGAACACGAGAATTTGGAGTGTGAAGTCCAGGTGAGGAGGAGGAGCAGGAGGAGCGCAGAGGAGCTGCAGCCTCTGTTTCATTCAGGGGGAAGGTGGAAATGCGCTCTGCGCTGCGCACCTGCGTGTCACAACACCGGTGACGCACAAGCCACCTTTCTATAAAAAAAGGTTGAACAGTTTACAACACGGGCAATTATCTACAATGAACTTCATTAAGAAGGTGTGAATCGGACTGATACTGTTATCGAGATGATCGATAAATTCGATCTGTGAGTCTCGCACTTTGATTCTCTCAGACACATTTAGACGAGTGACACATTAAAAGAAAAAGTGAATAAATGTGTGGAGAGATATAACGGATAGAGACACTCGCACACAGGTGCACTGCATGGTAGGATTCACATTCAGTCATGCTCTGTGGCATGTATAAATATGCAGCGCAGGCTCGGTTGATTCTGATTTTATCAAGATGACAAGAGGAAGAGATGCAAGCGACTTTGAAACAGGATTCTTTGTTGAAGAATGGATGAAGCAGGAGCTCCAGTCACAAAGACTGCCCAGCTGTTTCAACAGGAACAATGACCACTGAGACATCTGCATTTAAATCTATGGGAAACACATCAGTTCCTTCACCATCTTGGATTAGAGCATGTGTGACCTAGGAGAATAATGCAGCTCCAAATGCTTGACTTCTCAGGAATGCAGCACCAAGAATAAAAAAAGGGGCATTTTGCAGGATTGTGGTCCGCTTGTCTCATCAGAGGAAAGGGTGGCTGTAAATCAACAATTCTGAATGATCACCTTTATCCTGCGATAACACATTTCTATCTTGATGGAAGTGGTCTCTTTCAGCATGACAAAACTTCCATCCAAAGAGCTCAAGGTGTCACTGGATGGTTTAAACAAATGATGAAAATAATATGCTTATGCTGTCACCACATCTCAATCTGATTGCAAAACCTATGGGAGATTTTGAGCCTCTGTGCTAGACAGTGCTGCCCACCACCATCAAAACACCAAGTGTGGGAGTATTTTTTGGAAGAACTGTGTTCCATCCATCCAGTAGAGTTTCAGAGACTTGTAGCATCAGTGTCAAGGCACCTCAAAGCTGTTCTGGCAGCCAAGGTTGCACTGACTAAGTCACTTTGTTTATTACCTTTAAAAAGCTCCATGCAGGTTTATCTGGTCCTGGCGCAGCATTCATTGTGATGTTGTAGGAGCAACTCCAACACAGTGACAACAGATGAGCTCACTGTAAAGATCTTTTGCTCAAAAGAATCCATATCCACAGAAAATATACTCACTTAAGACGCGTTGGAAGTGTGTAACAGCGTCTGTATCTACAAAGAGTGTGTGGGCTTTGAGGTCTTGACTCTCTCTCACCTCTGCTCTCTGTGTCATGGATGCACACAGAGTTGCGGGTCTGTGTGTCTGTTTTAGTGAGCCTGAACTCTGCACACACACAGAGCAGAGGGGTGACGGTGACTGGATGAAGGGTGCACTTCACTCTATTCAAACCTATCAGGCAATGTTGCACGTATCCACCGTGATAAGTGAAGGTGTGGATTTATTTTTTTTTGTGCTTTGGAATGTAACGATCAGAAAATGAAATCATTTTCCTCTGATTCATCGCTTTGTTCTCACTAATGCAACTCCTTCTCTTTATTCACTCTTTTGCTTGCTTACTCATCGATGATCTGTCTCTTTTGTTAGTTGAGACAGGAAGACGGGGGTCAACTTTGAATGATGTGTTTACTAACAGCAGCGTGTCCTGAGGTGGATGAGAAGTACAAGCACTCAGATGCATTAATAGGTGTCATCTTTGTTTGTTACTGACTTTAGAATAATATGTCTTTAACAAAATTTTCCTGTATTCTTATCTCATCTCTTGAAGTGTTTTAAAGTACTGTTAGTAAACTGAGTGCAAACTACTTGAATAGGAGAAGTAAAGAAGGAAACAGTTAGAAATAGGAACCTGTAACCTTTTACATGCATTCACTCTGCAGTTTAGCACATGAGAAAGAACACAGTCCAAAGTAAGAGTGGATGTTCCAATGGATACAGCAGCACCACCATTGTACCAACTGATCTACTGACAAGTGGGGTTGATGTTTAAGTCTGTCTTTATTTTGGGGAAAAATCCAGTGATTACGACAAAAGCTGAGCAGGTTTGCACAGCTGTGTTCCTGGATGACTGCATGAAGGCTGATGTTATCCATTTTTCAAGACAGTGCTGACTTGCATAGACCCAAAACTAAAATACCTCAAAAATCTTCAGCTTCAAACATTCTGCATATTCAATCAATTAACTGAAATGCATGCATAAGAAACGAGAGCTAAATAACTAATTCCCCTCTACCTTAGGCCACAAACTCAAGTTACCGTCTCACTTCGCTCCAAAATCAATTAGAATAAAAACAATCAACTGAAGCAAAAGGCTTCTGAGATTTCAACAAGGAACTGCTTCAAAGCTCATTTTATTTTCAACCATCATTCAGTTCAAGACCTGAATGATCAACACACAATAAATACTAAATCACAGCTGAGTTGTCATCTTTTTCACACCAACCACAGAAGTTCTAATCACTGTCCCCTCAGTTGCACTGCTTACTTGACAACAAGCACTTTCTACCTGACAACATGTCCACCATCACTCTGTGTCTCTCTGTAACATAATGTGGTGTTTTGAGCGTCGTAAGAAAAAAGTAGTCCTGGTTGTGGAATAGAGCTGAAGCAAGTTGTGGCCCTCTCTCACTCCCACTGAAGAGCCGCTGTAGTGTGGCAGGCAAGGCAGCACACTCTGCCTCCACTCTCTCTTATGTAACAGGTGGAAACACACACGCCCACGCACCCTCTCTGTCTCTCTCCCTCAAAAAGACCCACAAACGTGCAAACACGCAAATACCACATCGATGACAGGGACTCATAAGTACGCAGAGGAGCACAAAATCATTTATCGCTGGGCATGTTTTCAGATGTGTGCACTTCCTCAGCCACAAGCACAGACCGGGTTTAAAGTGCAGCCTGAACTGTGCAGTGAGTGATATGGGCTCTCTTATTCAGAAACCTGACAGCTTTCAGAAAATATGATCTGTCTCAACAGCATGTATTCTGCACCTCGACACTTTTTCTCCTCTTACAATGACAAACTGGTCGTAAAACAGCACCTAACACCTTGACACTCGAACCAAGCTCCACCCAGCAGCCCTTTACGGCCACCGCGTTAAGTCTTTGTCAGGACTTCAAAAGGCAGCGTGGCAAGCTGGTTAAGGGGCTGATGTGAGTTGGCCTGACAGCGCCAAGCAGGTTGTACTGTATGTCAGCCAGTGATCATCATGGAGGCTGACAGGCTGAGCTGGGCCAGCCAGGCCGGAGAAAAGGCAAGCAGTTCCCAGACAGCTCGAGCGACTGTCACCGAGGACGGGACCCAGGACAGGCTGCCACCACACCACTAACAAAAAAAAAAAAAAAAAAAAAGCCTACAGTGCAGTGCCATGTGACTCATCTCTATCACTCTCCCCATCGCTCTGCTCCGTCGTTGCCTGGAGATCGGGAAGGAGATAGGAGAGGAGGGGAGCGAGAGGAAGAGAGTTTGTTGACCGAGGAAGAAAAATGGGTGAGCAGGGCAGCAGAGAAACAGAAAGCAGAGGGAGGGGAGGAGGAGAGGGGCAGACAGAGAGAGTGATGAGGCGGATAAGTTAATGTGGATGTTAATGTTAATGCTCAGACAATCAAAGCTCCCCTCAGGCTCTGACTACATGCTAGGATCATATTAGCGCTAATGTATCCAGTATTAATGCACAGCCCCCGGCCCAATGAAACCTCGCAAGGTCAGAATTAGGAGAGGAAGAGGGCACATGGTGCTACCGCTTAGCTGTGTGCAAGGTCACAGGGATCCAAATGAGGATGGGGAGGGAGCTGCAGGAATAAGGATGATGGTGGTGGGTTTTGATTGGAGGAGCTGGAGGCAACTCATGATGATGGGTCAAATGGAGGAGTTATGTCCTACAAAACCCCATCATGGCCGTTAGGAATGCAAGAAAACTGCAGATTGTGTAAAGTGTCAGTCCTAAACACGGCCAAAACCAAACAAACGTGCTGCAGAACTCCGTTTCCTCAGTGGGGGCCGCCGAGCTAGCTCTGCATGTCGCTATGTATGAACGAGACTGTGCATTAGGCTAATATGAATCACACACCTCCGTGCTGCAGTACATTAACAGGAAGGCGCCGACCACTGGAGTGTGTTTGCCTTTGACCAAGCATACGTGATTGTTGTGGCAGATGTGTGAGAGGGTGTATCAGCACATCAGAGGATGTGTGCGTGTGTGAGCATGTGTCTACATGGCGGCAAAGCACAGGACATATATTTCTGGCTGCTCTCCCACCCTACGGTCGGTTAGTGCGTGAACACGTATTTCGGAGTTGCGTGTTTGTTCAAATGTGTGCGTGCTTGCGTATGTGTGCTTTTTGCAGAAGAGTACGTGCGCGTGCACATGAGACATCAAGGGGTGTTAATTTATTCAAATGAGCTGGGGAGGATAACGAGAGGTTGGGGTGAGGGGAGGGGGAGGTGTGTGTAGAGGGAGCACCTTCTTCTGCTTGAGGTTCATCTCTCCATTTCTCTCTATCCCCCCCCTCACTTGTTTTTTTTTCACATTTGCAAATGAGACTATTTGCATGGCTGAGGAGGAGGAGGAGGAGGAGGAGGAGGGCGAGGGAAACAGGGAAGGAAGTCGATGAGACTGGAAAAAGAGAAAGAAAAATATTGTGGACGGGGAACGATGCGATTCTGAGGCAGACAGAACGCCCGCAGACAAAAAAACACACAGTGCCAGGGCGATACCAACACTTCCAAGATGGCTGCCGCTGGAGGCGTTCTCTGTGGGACCAACTCAGAGACCCATTGCTCTTGCTCCGCAGTGGCTGACACACAAACACACTTTCTGACTCCGACGTTGTTCCTCAAGCATAACGAGGCGAATGAAATTTGAGCGGCTCAGTGAAGGATTAACATTTATCATTTGAATTTGAATACATTAAAGACGAGCCAGATGAATATAGTTTGGGCTTGTGCAGAGATATTGATCAGAGATATCTAGTGACACCCAGTGGTCACATTAGAAGATTTTATCATTAAGAGATCTAAAGCTGCATTTCCTGCACTTGGCTGATCCTTGCTGAGTTTTCAGTGGGTCAAGCTTATCGACTCCATTTTAAGACCCTCATCAAATACATTAACAAAGCCCAAAGTGTGGTCTGTAGGTCAGTTATATCTCTCTTAAAGGAAATTTTACCCGACAGAAATTAAAACAATGTAGAATGTTATTTGTATAATATTTCTGACATATCGTCTGACATATCAGGTACACTGTCACAAAAACCACTGTCATGGTAAATGATACATAAATCTTTTACTTGTTGCATCTCTTATATTGTAAGTGACTCAGCCCTGTTCTAGATAAGGCTGTATTACCATAAAAAAGTGGGTTATGGCAAAATATAGTACTGTTTTTATTTTCTCTTGCTGTTGCTCACTTTGTTTATATTTCTCAGTAAAGTTGTGTTTAGTCAAACCACCAAAAACTAACTGACAAACATAAATGCTGAGGCCAGGTGGTGTTTTCCAGGGCAGGGGAACTGGTTGTTGTTTTGAAAAATATGGAGTTGATGTGTGTAATCTGCTGTCTGCAACCCATATGAAATCATGCAAAACACACAGACTGCAGCTGTGAGGAAGTGGAGGGGTCAGTGGGGCCCCAGAGATCAGCTGCCAGCAAAAAAAAAATGGCTTTTTCGGTTGCATCTGTAAATTCCATGAGGCAAAACATGTTAAGAGCTACATTTATGCCAAATTCTAATCTTAAATTTACAAAAGCATCAACAGGTGTGTTGAACATACACACCTGTGAGCCAACAAGAGTGTGAAATTGTCACAAAGTGGTGTTCTTGTTCACATATAGTGACATGGCCAATAGTGACAGCCAGAGGACCATAAAATAGGCTTATGATACAAAAATGAACTGATTTAAATCAAGAACAATTTAAAAATTAAAAAAAAACAATCCATACTGTGCATGTCAATCTCCAGGCATCTCCAGGGCATTCAGGAGAGCTGCATGCATAAATAAGGGATGAACAAACAGAAATAAAACGACTGTTTACACTCGAATCTTTACAGTTCTGGTCTGTTACATCACATTAAGTCAACAATAAACTGATGTGTGAGAGATGGAGAGCTGGCAGGTGTGCGAGGACTTAGCTGAGGGCTGACTTTCCATCTTGACCCTCTGTGCTTTGATCTTATCACTTTCCCACGCTTGAACACTCCTGTACCTCGTCTTACTAAACCTGTTCCACACACACACACACACACACACACACACAATGCACTCACAACAGAACGCTGCTGCACAACAGAGAAAAGCTTTTTTTAAGCTTTAGACTCCTCAGCTTGTGCAGCTACAAGTATAGCAAGGTGAACTTACTAGATTCACAGTTTATCTTGAAGAAACTGAGCGATTTGTTGGTCTGCTGACAGTGAAAACTGACTCTTTGAAAAAACGCAGTGACCAGGGTCGACTGAGAAGGGACCACTGACCCTCATTTAAAGCACAAACATGATCTAGTTCTAAATGTCTCATTTTCAACCAAAATTCAACGAAAAGACCAAAACAATGAAGGAATACCAGGGCATTCAAAGCCTGATAAGGACACTTCTCTTTTAAAAACAGATCATTGAGCCATACTGCTGAACTGACTTACACACTCCCCCATCACCATGAACACGAAGCGGAGTCAGTCTAAGTGCTGTAAATACTCACTGGTGCATGAAGTTTGCAGCTACAATACAAATGCACAATTTATTTCTGTTTAAGCAATGTTTAATGTTAATTAAAACTATATGCTTATTTTATTTTAGTAAACAAATAAAGTCTACAATTCTGAACTGAATTTCAAGATTTGCAGCTTCAGGAGGAACCGAAGGGCTTTGGGCTGAGACCCACAAACAGGTCATGGTCATCAAAAACACAGAGATTGAAACTCAGTTAGATTTTTAGGTGTTTTGGATTTTCTTGAGATTTGTCAAAAACTAAATTCAATAAAAACAATGTTAAAAATAAGAATACATAAAGCATACTAAGGACATTTTGACAATGGTAGGGATTCTTTTATGCTTAGAGGGAGTATTTTTTAAGCCAAGTTCACTATTTTAAAAACCCTCTTAGATTTGCTAAAAAATGTGCTCTGTGCCCATGAAGAGTGGACTTTAGAGATGAGTGACTAACAATACAACTTGAAAAATCTTACATTCTTTGATGCATTTCTGTCGATAATGCTACCAAAGAGTAACATAAGTAGCTCAACCTTGCTAAAACATGAAACATCTGCAGCAGTAAAATGCAAAATACAAACTAGAAACATCCAGAACATCAGAAATAAGAGTTAAATACAGGGCCCCTTTTTTCTAAAGAACAAGTGTTGTACATTAATTTGATGATACTAAATACTTTCATACTTTTATCTCAGTAAAGTTTTACATGCCACGCTTCTACTTGCAGTGAAATATTGTGTGATATTTTTACTTTTACTTATGTAAAGAAAATGATTGGATTTCAAGCAAAATGAGATGAAGAAGGATGGCAAAGATCTAAACTCAAACTGCAGATGCATCTTTAAGCTGCAAAGTTATTTCACTGTAAAGGGAAAGTTCATTAGAACTTGACCCAGGATCACCACCAGAGGAAGCTTCAATAGCTTAGGTGTAAGTTCCTTGTAATGAAGTGTTTAGGTTGCTTTGTCAACACTTTGTCTTGGAGAAAGTTGGATTAGAGGCATCCGTGCAGAGAAAACACATCTCTTCCACTCTCCACCTGTTTGTTTTTCTGATGCCTTTTGTCTCAGCAGTTAGCAGGGAAGCGTCCTAAACGCTTCTGGGAACATTAACTGATCCGCCCTCCCACACCTTTCCAAAATAATGTGCATCTATATACGTGTGCGTGATGTTATCTGCTCTAGAGAACTGTGTGATGGATGGCTTCTCATGCTTACCTCAGCTGATGCCCTCATGGAAAGTGGCTGAGCTGACCTGAGGCCCTGAGGGCGCCAACCGGTAAAAGCGCCTGGCCGTGGGCTGTGAGCACTTTCACGGCTCGGTCCTTCATTTTTCCACAGATTCAGGAGGCTGAGTGGAAGGAGAAAAAGGGAAAGAGAGAGAGAGGGAGAGCAGGGGGTCCTTGGGACTCACCCAGTTGACAGCTCCTGTCTCTGCCTGTAACGACTTATTTATTCAGGGATAATTAATCAGGCGCAGTTTTCTGGCGGTATGATTAATGCGCTTTGTCATCTCTGCTGCAGCGGTGAAAATACAGTAATCTATGATGCCTCTGCTCGGTTTCAGCTGCCTCTGATGTAACGGCATGACAGGGACGTCCTGTTAGAGTGATGAGCGGTGGAAGTCACTCCTCACATATGATGTAGATTTTTTTAAACGATGAAAGCAACTTTGACGACTTTTTTCATGTTGGGACCCCTGAACGTAGTCTGCTGCACCTCCATTTTCTATTAGTATTGTTATTATTATTATTGTTGTTGTTATTATTATTATTCCTGCTATGTTTGGTGCTGCCGGGAATTTTTTTTTGATTGCCTCTATTTGTTTCTATTTAATCTTTGATGTAATCTGCTGCATTAACTTTTTTTTTTTTACCCTGATTAAGCACGTGATAATATCTTTCCATCCATAAAAACTTTTGCTTATGAGGCTTTTTGTTTACAGCCTGTTCTTCCAGTATTTCGGATCATCTGACTCGCCTCCTCTCAGTCAGCAGCTCTCATGTCTCGGCGTATCGAGGGAAGTTGTGGCCGCTAAGGTTCCTCATTCAATGGTCACGCTAGTCTGTGACGCCCCCTTGTGGTCGTTTTCATTAACACGGGGTTAGGGTTGCAAGGGACAATTTTGACATCGACATCCGTTTTTTCTTTTTTTTTAAATCGATTTTTTATGGAATGAACAACATACCTGGAATCGTTTTTCAAAGCTTTAATATATTTTCGCTGCCATTTCAAAAACATTAGACCTTCCTCACCTGAAGACCAGATTTCACAGGGAAAACCTAATTTGAAAAAAGTTGAAGTATACAAGAGATGAAATAGCCAGGCAAACAGGCTATCAGATGTACAAATATTTTAAATTATTTTGCTACTTGGCCTAATGAAGGTTACTTTGACTGCACTAGGCCTACTGTGAGTATGTGTGTGCCATAAATCTGCAGTCTAAGTCTTTTTTTTGTAGTTGGGAGGGAGCAGAGTTTTTGTGTGTGGTTTCATGTCTGCACACAGGAAATCCTGTAAAGATTAAAATCAGCCTGCTCTTGGTGCCTGCCTCACCCTGCTGTCAGCATCCAACCCCAAAAACCCACAGAGGGCGGCGTCTTCTTCTTCTTCTTCTTTTTCTTCGCAACTTTGCTTGGTTCAGCTCAAGAGATTGAAGGTTAAACTCCAGAAGAGGCCCATGGTTTCCCCTTTCTAGGCAAAATGCTGCACCTTCTTCTTGGTAGATGTTTCAAGGGTCTTAAATCACTGCCCCCTCCCCTGGAACTAATTTGCCTTGGGTGACCCTACAAGGTGCAACACCACTCCAAGTATTATAGGGACAAACTAACCCTTACGCCATGTTGACATGGAAGTTCTTGAGAGCTGTATTACAGAACAAATTGAACAGCTCACCTGAAACTGTGTGCTAATTAAAATGACCAAAACATGACAGGAGGAAGTTCACTGACAGGAGGAAGTTCACTGACAGGACTCACGAACCACGTATCTGGGGTCCAAAGGACATGCGAACAACAGGAGACACAGTTTTATGCGATCTCATTAAGGTAAAGTGTTTCACCTGAGGGGGGCGTGTCCCTCTTTTCCAGGAAGGAGTGCCTTTTTGTTCCTGTTCTTCCCTTAATAAGATCAAGTGATTGTTTCTGGCCTCAGGGTTTTTTGGTTACTTTTTCTTTCTTTTAGATTCAAATGAATCTCTCTTGTTAAATCAGTTGCCTTATACTGATGACTGAACACTTTTATATTGTTATTTAGGCCTTTTTCATATTATAGCCCATACTGTAATAGTTACAGTTTGTTATTCCATATTGTATACTTTTGTATTAGTTGCTTTTTATTGTTGCTTTTATATTTCCTAATGACTTGGTGATGCTCTTATAAATATGCTAAATAATTTCATATCCAGGTGGTCCAGAGCAGCAGTGATGTCCAAAAAACATAAACACAGAGAGATTATGCACACTTTATTTATACAAAAGCCTTACATTCTTACACATTACTGCTAAAAGCATAGTAGCACATTCTTGCATGCTCCTGGGTTTCCGGCCGGCTCTTCTCAGTTTACTCCTCCTCATCATCAAGCTGTCTTGACTGTGAACCACAAAAAAACAGTTTTCATATATGTTAATGTTATCTGGGGTTTTTCAGCTGTTCATAACAGTCTGTCAAATTAACCCAATGAAATGCAGAAGTTAAAACATTTTATTATTTTAATGACCAGTAGATGTCACTATAAAGCCATATTTAATTTCAACTGGTGTTCACTTACCCTCGGCGGGGATTTAAAGCATCTGGTGAGCTTGTTGCCTTTGGAGAAAAATTAGATGGAGTTATTAGTTTGAGTACTTTTCTTACAAAAAAAGCTGCTCTGATAACAGCAAGATGGGACCAAGTGATGCAACTTAGTTCCCTTTATTTAGTAACAATAGTTTTAAGGACACTTCTGTTTGCATTCAGACAGTCTTTCATTAAACATACTGTGTGTTTTCACTCCCTACGTCACACTTAGATTACATCAACTCTCTGGCTGAGATACACATGGAAATATACATATGCACTGTCTCTCTCTCTCTCTCTCTCTCTCTCTCTCTCTCACACACACACACACACACACAAAGGATGAGGTTGTTGACCAACCTGCCAGCAGAATGATGGAGAGGAACACAATGATTCCAGCGAAGACCAGACCTCCTACACGTAGTGTGTGGTAGTCTACAAAGTCACAAAGGACATCATCACCACAACATCTCTGTCATCTGTTTCCCCTTCATGTCTCTCACATTTCATCCCATTTTACGCTTTTTCCATGGCCTTCCTTGAAGTCTACTCTTTCTGCCAGTTATAATCTCATGTCCTTTTTACTTCTGTCAGTCCTCCTGGTTTTTCCTCCTTCTCTTAACACGTGCCCACTTTATTTGCCTATCTAACACCTACATGTCCTGGCAGAAACTCCCTTTATCCTGTGCATGCCTTCTACATCTTATCTTCTCAGAGTGGTGGCAGAAGTTGAATATATTAAAACTTTTATACGTGAGAAGATACACTATAAAAGTTGCAGTTACGTACCATATACAAAGTCTGCATCAGGGTCAATGTCAGTGCCTGGGGATCGACAGGGAATAAATATGTAGACATGACACTTTCAAGCTATATGCATGTTAATGAGTGAAATTAAAACAGTAGGGGTTTTTTTTCAATACATTGTAATTTGTTTTTTCTCCCCTGACAGAGGCTGTACTAATTGTCTTCCATTTTTGGGTCATCTTTTTAATTACCATGTCACCCTGTTACCAAACAGCCACATGTACACAGTGCAGCAGGCACAAGCAAGACTGTATTTTTGTAAAAATGATTAGCAGTGGCAGATTGCTAAATTGTACAAAGGTAGGTCTGATCTGTGAGGCTGCAGGACACACACACCCACACACACACACACACACACACACAGTTTTTATTTTTTTTTGTGTCAAGTTTCAAGGAGACATTCTGATCTACATTAAGCTTTGGATTGTTTGTCACTATTGTCCAGAATTGTTTTGATACTCTGAACAAGCAGTTAACTCATTCCTCCATTGCACAAGCACATGATTCAGATTTCCACATCGCTGTCAGTGTCTCTGACTCAGACTGGGACCTTCAAAATATTATGTCACTCAAATGGCGTCATGCTTAAGTGGCTCTGTTAGTTGATAATGAGCGGTTCAGTTGCAGTGTAACTTACCTTTAGAAGACATGATGCCTCGTCTGTGTGTGTGCGTCTGTGTGTGCGTTTAGATGACAAAACTGGAGGGACATAATAGAAACAGTTAACAAAAGGCCGGCGATAACAGCAGCTAGCAGCTGGCAATCTGTCCATGTCTGCTGTTTAAAATAACTCAGCCAGGAACTTGTTCTTTTGTGCTGATGAGTGTGAGATGCAGAAACAATCATCTTGGCTAACTATGAGCCTCTGATTGAAATCTAGTTTACTGTTATTCATGTCATCGCGAATAATACACAACAAATCTTGAAAACAAGTATATGCTCATAATCACAGGTATGCTGGTAGCACCAAATCCAAACACAAATACTATGATGAGAATGACACTTTGGAGGTTGTTCCTCCTGGCATACACTCCCTACCAACATCAGACAGAAAAACAGATTACTTTTCAAAGAGTCACTAAAAGGAAAAACTCAGTATATCCAAATGAATGTTTATGTTCGATGCTGCTTTTCCAGAAACATTAACCTCCTCTTTTATTTGTTTCAAGGCTTTTTAATTTCAAATTTGTTTTTGTTTTCAGAAAAGCTTTTTTTATTGTTTTATGCATAAATCAATTTTAATCATTTTCTGATTTTTGTATTGGATTTGTACTGCAGTTTTTGTCTCACTGATTCTCTGGGATTTTAAATGGTTGTCTTGCTCATAGTTGTTGTTGTTGTTGTGTGGGTTCCAGGAAGACTAGCAACCACCCTGTGAAAGCTAATAGAAATCCAAACAAAAAATAAAGACTCTTGTTTTTATAGAAGGACAATAAAAGAAATCACCATCAAGTCCTTAAAAACTGTTTGCAGGGAAGAAGATTTGTGTGGATTTGGTTTCCACATTTTAATTAAGTTGGAGACTTGCAGAGGCTCATTTAAATCAGCTTATTCACTTTAGATGAGAGGTAGTTGAAAGGCTCAGAAACTCTGTGCGACCTGACAGCTCGCCTCACTGGGTTTCCTGCTACAGACTTAACAGCAAAATGATGGCCTTGATCTTCACTGAGAACTTAAAGAGGCTAATGGCAATATTGATCCTCCTCTCTGCCTTTTCTCACTCCATTCTTTACACACACACAAACACACACACATCCTTTACACAAGCCTCTCATTTGATCTGCATCCCCCTGACTGATAATCATTAACTTACACGGATTAACAGAGTAAAAATTTCCCTTGTTGTCTCCATTTTGTTCAAGCATGCCACTGTGTATTGTGGACTTTCATTTATTATGTGCCTGAACCTTTTTAATGCACCACTGAGCATAAAGGCATACAGGACAGTTACTCATTAATGTATTACAGCTCCAGAATTTATTCGCCTTGAACCTTGTACGCTCTGATCGAGGTTATAGATGCGAACAAAAAAAGAGCAGCTGAGTTCACACCTGCCGAATAATGCAGGATTGATACCCAGTGATTTCAGCAGAAATCACACCACTCCATTAGTACAGCAATTGACCACTGCTGTTTGATTTCTACAGTGAGGAGGGGGTAATTAACAGAAGCACTGACAAAACAGGACTGATTGTCCTCTAAACCCACTTTTACAGCACGTATTAATTGGAGCATGTGTGCGTTTTTATTTTACCTCATTAAAAAAATGGAGCAAATTAACTTTTCATCACAAGTATGCCAATAATTTATGATTTACACAGAAATGCATTTTCTAGACATCAACTAACCTCAAATAAAACTAAACATGGCTTAGCATTGTGCCAATGAGAAACTTTCTCCTCTAATTCCATTAAAAAGAGTTTATATCAATTATCAAGCAAAAAGCAGATTGATTTGTGTTACATTTGTACGACATAAAGCAAGTTATCACTCACCTGAGCTGCTGAAGGCTCTGTGTTACTTCTGTCCAGGTGTGTGGGGTTGTGTGTGTGTGTGTGTGTGTGGCCCTGTCCTGCGTCAGAGGCAGGTGCAGACGAGCTCCCACCCCACAGATCCACCCTCCGAAACACACACACACAAACCACCTCTACACACCAACAGCCATATTTAAGTGCTCAGTTACATATTTACAGTCTCAAACTATAAAGTTTTTTATCTGGTGCATATAAAAATTATTTATCCGCCAACCTTTGGAGTCACAGAAGAACGATCAGCTTGTATTTGCCAACTGTTTAATAGCTTCAAGTAGCAGGTTGTAAACTTCATTGACATTGATAGGAAAATACCAGATTGATTTGAAACACTGTTGGAAATTTTGAGATAAAATGTTTGAGCATAAAGACTCGCAAGACATTACTTTGTGTGATCAGACATACTGTTATTTATTTATGCCAAAAGCACAACAGGTTGCTACACAACAAGGCCTCATGCGTAGAATGGACATAGTGTTAACTTATACAGTCTTTAAAAAAGGTATTTTCAGACTGAAGACTTGTGAAAGTTGACCTGATGGGAGGCTCACAACAAGGAATGTCATCTGTTCTCTCGCTAAGAATTGGTTTACAAGGGTACTATTAAAGTAGGCTTGCACATAAGTAATTGGAATGTGATGTAGTTCAGCATACAAACCTTGTCGCTCTTTCTCATAAATGCTCTACATTGATGGCCACAGAGATATTGACTAAGCAACAAGAAAGAGAACCAGGCTTTAGAGATTTCCAGCACTAGTCGGCGTATATGGGAAAATTAAACATAGTCTGCCTCAGACTAGTTAATCCTGGCAGAGCCGGTGACGGACCGGTGGAGTGGGTGTGTGGAGAGAAAGGCAGTGAGACAGCTGATGCAGGAGCCCTCTCCATTTTTAAATGGTAAAACACAGCAGTGGAGGAGCTCATGCAGATACCTGCAAACCATTTGTCTGCTCAGTCAGAGAGCATGTGGCAGCTGAGATTGTCTTATATAAGGCTCATCACATTTACATGTAGAGGTATACATGCACCTGTGATATATATATACACAATCATATACAGGATATGCATGCACATATATACCCACATGTCCACGCGAACACACAGAAACACACCCAACCATTCAAACATAGACTGGAATGAAGGATATTAAACTGCATTTCTAAACTGTAAACTATTTGTATTTCTACACATATATCTTTATATGTATACTATATATATATATGCATTTACCTGCATATGGTTATCCAAATATGACACACATTATCGAGGACCACTGACAAACTAAACAACAAATTGACAAATTCTAAAACCTAAAGGCAGTAAAAAGAAGTACGAAATAAAAAACAGCAAACCACACAACATTAAAAATACTTTTATGGCCTTCAAAGACAACAACGTGTTAAAGGTGCTACTGGCTAAGAGAAATAAGTGGAGTGAGAGACTGTCACAGAAAGGCACAGGAACAGACAAGAGCACTGAGGGACTGGCACGGTCACGACGGAGAACAACAGGCTAAAGGTTCGTCTCAAGGGCACAGGATTTATGTACATGTTACACCTCTTAACATTTACCTCCCCTCTTACCCTGTCATATAACCGGTTATTATAATTGTTTATTTCTCCACTTTGATAATATCAAATAAAAATGATCATCTTCTCAGAAGGCAGTCTGGTCCTGTGGAGTTGCCTCAGTTCTCTGCTGCAGTCTCTGCAGCCACTGTAGCTGAAAGAGGTCAAATACAAGTGATTTAGCTTAAGCACAATTGCAAAACGTAAAGCTTTACTACAGTCATTTCTTACCTAATATTTCACTCCAATGTGTTGCTCACAAAGAGTTAGTGAGTACATGCTGTACTTAAGGTTGTGTAATGTTGAGTTTTTCCTACAGGATATTTTGAGCTTTGTCTCTTATCATCAAGCACTAAGTAATTTTACATAAGTACGATACCTAAGAAAAATTACACATTATTTTATTTGAGTGTTATATCTTTATATATTATGATGTTTTTTTACTCATAAAACAGCTAAGGTTATTAATTACTTTGAATTTTAAGATGTGCTATGCAAAACAGAGAAAAATCTTTTCAAATATTCTGCAAATTTTTCCAGAAAAAAAATGTCCAAACAGCCTGTAAGAAACAGTTCAAATTAGCTCCACCTTAATATCATCATGGAGGTTAGAATGATGGCTACAGTATTTTATAAGGTCTATTTAACAAATTACTTTTTTACTTTTGATAATAAAATATATTCCCACTTGCAGTCGAGCGTTTTAATTTTACTGTGGCATTGCTGCTTTTACCTGGTTAGTGTGAAAATTTCTATCATAAGTCCCCTTGGCCTCTCAGTATGAAGATCACATTATGAAAAACCAGCTCGTACATTTCATGTTAATACTTTTGCAAGCAGGAGCTGTTATGAAACCTTCTCTTTCTTAGTGCGTTCAAGGTTATCAGAACATCCTTGGACTGATTTTTAAAGCACGGTATGACTGAGCATTGTTGCTAATTTAATGGGTTCTGTGTTTGATTTCTGGTTTTTCAAACTCTGTTGGTGACTGTAACACCATTAAGAAAATTAATGACATTTTTGAGCTATTAGTTGATTTTTGTAGATGGAGGAATTTGGTTAAGGACCAGCAGGAACGTTTGAGTCAGGGAGAAGCATCCAAGTCATAGATACTGAGAAGTTCAACTTGAGCTGGAATGACCAACTATTTAGTGTAACCTAGAAACAGGCAAATTTTTTACACTTCACACTAAAAGACACATAAAATGGTTTACTGATATGTACTCTGTATTGAGACTCCACAAAGTGTTTGTCTCTTTTTCTTTGTTCCACCTCTGAAATCTCAATCTTTGAAATAATTCCAGAGTTAAACATCTAACTTTAGCAAATATTGTACAGATTTATGCCTTAATTCCCCAGTTTGATTCCGCTTATTATTCTATTCCTTAGCTACTTTTGTATGCTCCTTCCTTGATGTATTATTTAATATACAGACAATAACTCGACCATAATAAAAATGCAAAGACAAATAGCTATGGGGACAGCTGGTGACTCAAACAATGTTAAGTATATTCGATTTTACACAGTTGGCATGGGCCATGCTGTCAAGACAAAACTCAGGCATTAAACATGAATGTGAAAAGTATCTTGCATTCGATGTTGCTCTCATTTACAAGAATGGAAATCTCAGATATCCTTAAATGCCCCCGCAGGGAGGGCAAAGGTGAGAAACTGTTTGTAATAAATTACTTATTACAGTTCAGTAGTTTGCCAGTTGATGTTATGCTTTATTGGAGTGAACTGAAACATGAAAGAGCTTAGAAATCAAACTTATTATACGTCTCAGGAAAAGGTCAGCAGTAATTTAAAGCATATGCACCTTATGTGCTCTCCCTGTCTGTCTCACACGTAAAGTTCAGTTCAACATGTGTGAACATCACTACACTCCTCTGCTGCACTGTGGCCACTGTCACAAAACTCAATTATGGGTGTGTGTGTGTTACAGGTGAGATGAGCTGACAGAGTTTAAATGTGCATCTTACTCGTGGGGACAATCAGGTTCTCCTCCTGCTTCTCCTCGTCTCCAGGGGCCCTGAGGAGAGGATCCACAGGTTGTCATGGTAACCAAATCATGTGGTATGACAAAAAGACCTTATGGAG
Source organism: Acanthurus leucopareius (assembly GCA_029814765.1). NCBI lineage: Eukaryota > Metazoa > Chordata > Actinopteri > Acanthuriformes > Acanthuridae > Acanthurus > Acanthurus leucopareius. The sequence continues at coordinate 2,510,438 of JAQMCX010000054.1, read as the reverse complement.
CATTTTTCTTTTCAATCAGAGAGCGACACTGGCATACCTGGGCTTTTGGTTGATACTGCAGCGGCATCGTCGACCTAGAAACAAAAGAAATCATGTTAGCTTATGATGTAATGCTTTAGTAGCTAAGGGTAGGGACACAGTAATGAAGCTAAAGCTGCACATAATAGTTTGAAGCTTCATTTAAAACATTGACATTCAATCTCTAAATTAGAATTTCATTACATAGGCTATTGCATGAAACCATGGGCTCTGAGCATTGAGTAGCATTGGACTGGCAGCAGGAGAGCAGAGGGACAGATGCCAGCAGACAGCTGCTGATGATGTCTGAACCTACCAGAGTTTCTAAAGGAATTAACAGCTAGAGTCTCACCATTCTGTCCTGATCTGGAGCTGTTTTAGGCAGGAGGACTCTGGAGTTGATTTTTTTTAAACTTTTAGGATTTCAAACGATTTATTTTTGCTTCAAACGTGATATAACCCAGCAGTAAAACTTCTGCAAGTGACACAGTCTAAAAAAATTGCCTTTAAGAGTAGGGAGGTGATGCCACAAAATCCCAAAACAGACATTTAAAAGAGATAGAAACTTTGTTCATGGAGGACATTTATTAATTTATCATAAGTTATTTTAATATGATTGTAGTGCTTGGTTATATTACTGTAGGTGTGTGCACATAATATAACAGTACACAAGCACACACACCCAGAGACAGAGGTTAACTTACTGAGAATAAGGAGGATGCCCAGCGTGAACAGCACCACAGCAAACGCCAAACCTCCAATCCTCAGACTCTCATAGTCTGCACAGCAGGTTTATGCCAGAAAACAACAGAGACACAGAAGCAGGAGATGAACATGAAATCGATGCATTGTTTATTGCAAAAAGGTTATTTGTCTGTGTTGAAATGTGATGATGTTGGCTGTTTTACCAAAAAAACCCTCTATTTTTCTCAACTTACCATAAACAAATGGGTTTTCAACTTTCTCTTTGTCATCTGTGAAAATATAAAAACCACACATTGGAAGCTCATATTTTTTAGTCCATGTTGTTATTATGACTCAGAATAATAGTAATAAAAATACATAATCAAATGAATCAATAAATAAGTTATTTAGGAGGATGATACATAAAAAAGGAATATTCTAAGTTAAAAATCAAGAAAAATTGGAGGCTATAAAATCAGATTTTTTAAAAAGGTCTTGTTTCACAGTAACTATATGAGAACTTTTCCTATTTTTGAATGGACTCAAAGCATTTAAAAAGGATTCCAATTGGCAAAGATATGCAGCACTTTATGGATTTTATTGATGCTTTTAAACTTGTGAATGTCACTTCTACGTTAGTTGTGCACTTCTTTTAATTTGGTGGCTATTAGTTAAGCCTTGAAACTTTGATGAATTATGCAGAGTTGGTTTTCATCTTTTCTCTTTTTGAATAGGAGAACGGGTATTTTGTAGGAGAGGTATCTTCATGCCATTTTGCCCCTTGTTCAAACTTTTTATGTTTTATTGTATATGCAAATAAATTAGAGTAAAATAATTTTCCGAAATTCTATTCTGAAAAGCTCCAACAATGAGTGAGACCTTGAGACCTCAGCTGTACAGATTTGAACATTTCTAAGTAAAATGAATAAGCAGACAGTCTGTTAAACTGGTTTTTGTTTTCGCAGAATAGCGCAACACCATTGACTTCTAGCTTAATTAAGTAATTGGTCTGAGTGATGACAGTCTGCAGTCTTAACCAAAATCCAGTTCACTTTCCTCTTCCTGTAAGACTGAACTTGTTTTTGTTGACTCATCTTCAACCCTAATAAATTATTCCAACTAAATGTGGCTTGCTTTAGCTAACCAAGGCCATCATATTGAACCACACCATAAGCTCGCAGGTGGCAGTGTCCTAGAATGAGCTAAGTGTTTGTATTTCAGCTTTTTACATGTGATGTTCATTTAAGCCTTACTTTTCTGATCTAAAAACACAGGTGTTGTATTCGCTAAGCCACTTTTGAGTTGTCCAATCACAGCTGAAGGCTTTGATTTAAGTCTCCAGTCTCCATAGTGACTACACCCAACCCACATATTTTGTTCCATGTAAAAATACATCACAATTTCAAAAGCTAAGGACACACTAACTTCTGATTCGCTGTGATTTTAAAATCTGTTACAGTATCTATATAACATACACGTCCATAGCATTTCTACTTCCTGCCAAACAACCACTCTCGTCTTCTCACCACCAATTTCACTCTATAAAAATCTAATCAACACACAGTCGGGTCTGCTCCTTTTTTTGAGTTAATCCATACAGCTGCCACTGTTCGCTGTAGTGGAGAAATCTATAAGGGTCTGAACTGATCTGGAACAGAAAAAACCCATCTGAGTGGATGTTATGACTGAGATGTGACTCCCCATTAGAGATGACATCAAGGGTTACTCACCCTGCACATCAGGGTCTGCTACAGCTGAGAGGCAGCAAGGAGGGCATGGAGTTTAAGTCAGAGGGTGAAAGGAAAAAAGACAAGGAAGAAACACAGGAAATAAGATAGGAAACCACGGGTAAAAATACTAAGACATTATTTCTCTCTTTATTTAAATAGTTATGTTTTACCTCACACAAGCTTCAAGTGTCACCAAAAAAACAGTTTGCAGCACAGCACCACATCATCTATTTGTAGTGTGTGACTGTGAGAGCATGTGTTTGCGTGTCTCACATTTAATGATACGCTATAAACAGACCTCACACACACAGTCAATGTTAGCAAGTCTGTGAAAACCCACACACAAAGTAGTAATTGATGTTTTGCTATGAGCACACACCACTGAGTGCCTTTTCATGTAACATCATGCCCTGCCTTCGTACACTGCCCCCCTATGGACAGTTTGTGACCATATCTACGTGTCTTTGATAGGTGTGTGTGTTGTGTTTTGTGGCAAGGGGGGACACTTACCAGCCACACACACCAGGAGTGAAGAGAGGAAGAGCAAAACAGTTTCCATGGCAACTGTTGACATAGAGTAATAAAGAGGGAGGGTGAGAGAGAGAGTGGAAAAAAGACCCCCAAAAAGAGAGTGAGAAACGTCTGTTTTAGTAAAACTACAACACTCAAGAACATATATGCCTCTGCAAATTGGGACACAAACAATAACAAATGAACACATGTGGACACACAGGTTATACACACAACACAGACTGTGACCACACATGCACACCGGGAGTCGCATCACACTGCACTCGCTCAGTCTAAACCCCTGGAGTTTAACTGATGTAAAAGGCCTACGGATATAGATTTTATCTTGCATAACGATCCATGTTCAGAGCCTGCTTACATGTTCTCCTTTCGTGGCAGAGATTACCTCTTCCTCCCCGTGGACATCACTCAACCTTGGCCTATTTTCATGTAGGCTATTCAATGCACACACAGCGACTGTGCCTCCTATGAAATGTGTTCATATTAGAATATTTGTCATTGGAAAATACATGTCAGAGGAGGCGTAATGTTGCCCTGATAAGTTTAACCATGCACAGCTCCAGAGGTGGCAGATCAGTCAGGGTGATCCTTACTTTGCTCCAAACCGAAACATGTCCATTTCTGTTGCATAGATTGTGATTTGAAAGACTCAATTTTAACAGACATTCACATTTCCCAGAGTTTGAACCATCAATGTCATCTTTTGTCATCCTTGAAAGTTCCTCCGTGAAAGTTCCAAACTTGAGATTAGGGTTAGGGTTATTTATTCAACAGGGTCATTTTTGTTTCTTAGAGACACATCTTGACAACTATTGAATGTATTACTTCTAAACTATCTATATGCATGTGTGGTTCATGGTTACCAGACCCTTATAACTTTGATTTTCGTGACTTTTCCTCCAGAACAACCATGTGATGGCAATGTATCTTAAAATCCTTTTGACCATGCACTGTCAATTGCATCAGTGACATCTGAACAAATGTCTTGGTCCTCCCCTTATAAAACTCTCTTAAATCAAATTTGAAAGGTCAGTTTATCTAAAGTCCTTCTCTTTCTGACATCTCAATAAAATAATAGCCAGTGCACTCACAATTGTACGGACGCAGATCTGGTTGGAACAACAAGCCTTAAATCAATACATGCACATTGTCCAATTTCCCATCCAATTCTCCAGAGCAAAACTAAGTGGCTGGTAATGTGTTTTACATCAACCGTCAGGAGTCATCAAACAAAGTGAACGGGTCAATAGAGGCAGTCAATGAAGAGCGGGCAACAAGATTTGACGGAAATACATCTGATGAAACGAGCCATGGACACAAACTGTGTGTCAGGCCTTCAAGAGCCAGAAAGGTTGATTCAGCTCAGGCCACTGTTTGAGAGCGCCATCTGGCTGTCCATCTGTCTGCCTACATGCCTATATTTGGTCACATCTGTATGACTACCTGGTTCTAAGATGTACTGGGTCCATCTATGTCCATTTACCCATTTGGCTGTTTGTCTGTCTTCAGCACTATCAGAGGTTAGAGGACATTGTGCACTTAACTTAACTCAGTCCATTATAGTCATTAGCTGAGATATAGACCATAACATTCCTGCCCTGTTGCTGTTTGTATATTGCTGCTCCGGATATTCAATTTGTGAGCCCTTGTACTGACCTGAGCAACACACTGTTAACTAGGACATTTATAAAATAATGTGACACAAGATGACAACTGAGGCACATAAGACCCATCCATTGAAGAAATGACATCCTCTATTAAAATGAAAATCAGCCTGGTGGGATGTTGTACAAACAAAATAATCTGTTGAATTGGGTGACTCATGCAAAGATAGCAAACTAAATCTTATTATTCGCATGTACGTGTGTGATTGTTTCTGATATTTTTAACAGATGAATGGATGCAATGATTTTTTTTCTCCCTTGAAGCTTTGACTTTGACATTTTCTGGGGGACATTTTTTTTGTGCTTTTGATTTTGAATAAAAGCTCATTTAATTCAAGGCCTGCATCCCTCTTCTCCATAAATGAATATGTATAAAATATTAAACTCATTTAACATTTATAAATACAAATCACAAAAGAAGAATTTTAATTTTAGTCTTTTCTCGAGGTCTCTTTAATGGTTTCGCTGTACATGTTACGGAAAATCCATTGCACTCAGAGTGAAACTGTATATTTAACATCAGAGTCAGATATGAGTGATGAGATGTGACAGTAGAGTGTTTGAAAGCATGTCTGTCACATCATGAAAGAGCCTTTTTTTCACATTGGAGGTGATGATTGACAGCCGGCCCCAAACTGTACAGCCCTTTCATTCAGTTAAGACACATTAATGTCAAACACTGATCCAGCTCACATGTATCATGCAGAGAATTTATTTATGCTCATGGAGACGTGCAGAGCATTGATGCCACCATTACTGAAAAAAAGTGTTTCAGAATATCCTTCTCAAATTTTAAAAAGGTATGTACCAACCATGCCACCTTGAGACAGGCTCCAGCCCCCCCTGCGTACAGCACAAGATAATGGACGCATACTACTGTTGCTGATGATACTTTTCGTTTTTCCAGCTATAATATCTCAATTTCTTGTATTTTTACTGTTAAAGCTTCCTAGTGTATTAATGAAAACAATAAAAAATGCTATTACAAGAAACACTATAAGTTGATATCTATTTTAGTAATTTTAGTAACAAAAGTGTCATTAAAATCTTAAATATCTTATGTTGTGAAAAAAAAGTTCTATAGAAACCTTTTATTTCTTACTGGAGGCAATAACTTTAAACCTACAAAGTTTAATTTTGTCAGTTGTTTACATAAAAAAATAATAGAACAAAATAAGCTATTCCTCTTTGGAGCCCCAGACCCCACTTTAAGGACCACTGATCTTTTCTGCCCAACAGTATGTTGAATTAAAAAAACCTGGCAACAAAACTCCCTTTTGCTAATAATCTATAATGAACCTGCCATCGCTTACATCACAAACATAGATTTAAAGTTCCCATAATTGGTTATCTCTATCAGTGCCTAGCATCCATGTCTGACACCTTGTTTCACACACTCTTGCATGCACTTTTTTTCAGATCTCTGAGGGTTCATCTTGCACGGTTAGAGGATGACTAAAATCTCACAACCACAAGAAACCTTGATTTCCCTCTTCATTAGCAACAGGAGTCTCTTTTAACACCTTTTTTCTCCTCATAACCCCCCTCCTCCTCAGCTTTAATACATCACATGATGCCTGACTGATGTGAAAACCTCCATATACCTGAACAAATGTGGGACAAATGAGAAATGAGGTGGGGTTCAACCAAATGTAAAAAGCTCTATACTAATAACAGACAAATTAGTGTATAATAATAAATTATGCACTGAGCCGCTACTTTACTAAATGTTTTAAATAGCATCTTCCAACCCCCCCACTGCGTGCTCAGCCAGATGCTCTCCTGTACCAGCGCAGTAAAGATAGGTCTGTCAATGTAAGACTAATGGAAAGGCCGAGTGTTGGAGGGAAAGATGAGGCTCAGCTGGTGGTTGCCAAGGGGTGTGATGTTCTATCATGTGTCTTCTCGCTGAGACAAGCGTCAATAGCATTGATATGACGTTAGATGTTAAGGGTCAAGTGGCCCTTTGAACAACCCCCACTGTTTCTAGAGGAACCAAATATAGTCTGAGGTTTTAAAGCCAGGAACAACACACACACTGCACACCACAACCCCTGTTAAGGACAAAGGAAGCAGACCTTTATGGGGTAACTGTGTCAAATCTCCTGCTCACTGATATAAACTAGCAAGGATAGCAACATATTTGTTTTATCATGGGCTTTTTACATCAGATTCCCCTCTTGACATTATAATTCCCATTTATACAGACTTAGTACGAGTAATACACAACCAATGCAGTTGTGACTGGAATTCACAAATCTGTGTGTATATAATGTCTGAGGAGCCACATCAAGTTAGTGACTTGCCAAAGGACCCTTAAAATATGGACAGAAGGGGACTGGTGATCAAACTGTTGACTCTCTAATCAGTTGTTAGACCCGCTTAACCTGACTGAGCCAGAGCCAGACATTCTGCAGCCCACTGCAGTTTCACCCTGTCACCAATAAGCCTTATTGTTTGTGCTGTGTACCATTTCTGTTTCTGACAGAACACTTTTTTATCAATTATTCCAAACCATCATTACACCCAGCTATTGTCTTCCTCCTATCCTGAGTCTAGTTGTGGTGGAAGCAGGCTAATCAGGGTTTTCTACATGTTCTTATCCATGGAACACTTTCCAGTCTTTCACTGACGGTTCAGGGTCTTTTCCAAGCCAGAAAAGATATAAACCCCCCTTAAACTGGCTCCTTTAGACACAGAGGAGCAGGGGCTCACCTCTGAGCTCCCTCTGGATGTTTGAGTTCCTCACCTTGTCTCTAAGATTGAGCCCTGATACCCTAAAGAGGAAACTCATCTCGGTCACTTGACATCCTGTTCATGAATTTTCTCAAACAGGGTTGCAAATAACCTTGGTAGAGCCCAAAGAGTCACTGGTAATGTGTTTGACTTTGTGTGGAGTATACGGACACAGGTGTCACTTTGGTTATAATAGGGACCAGATGGTTCGTAACAGCACCCCTGGTACCCCATATTGCTGGAACCCTAACTGTGCCCCCGTAGTCCTGCGGGGGGCATGGTCAGTTACCATCTCCAAGTCTACAAAGCACATCTTTTAGCCCTTTCATGAATAAAGAAATGATTAATGATGAGATCAGGGTAAAGAATGTCTCCTTTGTTTGGGTGAGACATGAATCTCTTCTAACGAAGAGTATTTTTAACCGTTAGTGGGTCAGTGTTACATCTGTCCCGTGAGAATCCTTTAGGGTGCTCGGCAGCATGGCACTGCCCAATGAAATGTATCATGTAGCTTTCCAGCAACAGCCTTTCTCTTCCTAGGTATCAAACATGGTACCTGAGCAGTTGTCTTTTCATCTTCCCTTAACCTTCCGTATCTTCACTATTGTTTAGCTATATTAAGTTCCAGTGCCAGGCTCCCCTTTTGTCTGAGAGGAGAGAGCAAGAAAAGGGCAGGCATGGTGGCTGTATCTGTTGGCTGAGGACAAGGAAATAGCAGGCAGGGGGGCTGTTTTCTGCATTGTGGTGACAAGGAAAGGGCGGACGGAGGGACTGTGAGAATGGAAGACAAGCAGACAGAGACGGACATTATCTGGAAGGAGAGTACAACACGAAGGGCATGCAAAGGAGACACTGTCTGAGGAGAGGGGGCAGGGGAAGGGCAGGCTTTTGTACGAGTACGATGGCATTTCCAGTATAAAATACATAAAGCAATAAAAAGAAAGGTCAGGAAGTGTGATGAGGGAGGGGAAGAAACAGAAATGCAATCAAAGAGACAACATAACCAAAAGCAATGGGAGCAGTGAGACGATAAATTAAACAAGGGCAGCAGAGTGCTCCACAGCTACTGACGCATGAAAAAAAATAATGATCTAACCTTTTGACACCATAGCTACAACATATCTTGCAAATGTGTGAGTCTCAGACAAGTTTATGAAGAGAGTGACATAAACTTTTGCCACACTACTATCTAAAATCACACTTTCATAAATTAATTATGAAAAATGTGGACAAGGTCATGGAGAAAAGCTTTATGCTTAAATAATAGAGTATACCTACAGTGCCCACTGTTTGTGTGGTTTAACGTGAGACCACACCCCACAAACCCCTAAATGTTTCTTCTTGCAATGATAGTGAGATATATGTGTGTGTTTATATGCAACATTTAAACTGAAGGGTTGGTTGCCATCATTGAGCCAAATCTCCCCATGAAAACTCCATGCATTTGGGTGGGAGAATTCAGCACTTGGTGACCAAGTAAGCAAATCAAACACAAAAGTGTCTCCATGTAAATGTTCTATTTTCAACATATGAAAAATGTAGGGCAGCTAAATAGGTCACACCACAAGTGTCTATTACCTTTGCACGGGGAAAAAACACATTTGGCCCCTTATCTCTGCCATCATAACGATGCTACATCACCATGACAACAATGTGCGTCGGTCCATAGTGTCGAGTTATTTCCATGGTGACTGTCTCCAAATGAAAATTCTGGCGCCCAACGAGAAATGGTTGAAGATGACTATCATATCATATCACCGGAGTGCACACGAAAACAGAAGGGGTGTGGCACGCAGCTTTAAAGTCGAACTTATTCGCCTGCATTTCACTCTACTTGAGACACACATCCAAGTATAAATACGCAGACCTATGTCAGCTATAAGGATGAATGTAAGTTCAGCGGCTCTTTGTTACCTGTGCAAGTTGCGCGCTGACTACAATAACGCATTGATAACCTCTCCATCGGGATGTGGAAGCACAGCCCGTATGGCACCGCCAGATTACACCTACTGATTTACAGTAAATAACATGCATTATACATTTTAACACCCGATGTGTGACGCCTATACATTCATCCGCCTTCGCGTGGATCAACCTGTGGATCGTCTGAAAAAACCACCTTGTGGCTTTCTTTCCAGTGACATCAGCTGACCGCTATTATCACAGCACTGACATCATGCACGACATGTACTGCTGTGTAAATTGACCTTTGTGGGAAAATGAAGTGGTCACGCTTATTTCATGACTTTGATTCATATTTGCAGAACTCTGTGTTTGTGCCGCGCGGCCAGTGAAGGTAATGATCAGAGCCAGTAGACACACCCTCATAATATAGCACTGATAAACAACAAGACGCTTTGTGAGTGGCATCCGTGCAAGTTAATGAAATCATGTCCAGCGCTTTGTAAATATTGCAAACACCGAACATATTCGCGTAAAACAATTTCTCCTGTAAATGTGTGTGATTCACTATAATTCCACAATATTGCTCAATTTTTTTTTGCATTTGACTGAGCACTCGCAATAAGCTTCATAAAATAAATAATGCTGAAATTTTGCTTTCTTGCCCCTTATATCTTTATTTCTCCTCCTGACTCTCATTTAACGAAATAAAACATCATATCAGACATCAAATACGCGCGCTTGTCAACTTACCTCTTGTTTCTCCTGCGCACCGTTGGTCAACAAACTGAAATCCCCCCCACAGAAATCAATCAGCTCGTCTCACAAGGCTTTTGTTCCAAATATTCTCATCTGTCAATATGTGCACACTGCACACATGTACTTGTCCTGGAAAAATAGATGTGATGGATACAACGTGAGTCTGGAGTGACTGCCTATCCAGAGCATTGAACCCTCACTGTTGCTCTCTCTCTCCTTCTCTCTCTCTCACTCACACACACACACACACATAGACACACACACCCATCATAGACCCCAGGCACAAAGCCAGCCTGATGTGTGACTGACAGCTTGTGATGGTCATGTGTTTTGGCTTTATTCTGAGATTAATCAACTCCATAAAAACGATTTCCTTCATCTTTATTTTCACTCTTAGTGTATAATGCTTAAAGATCCCACACAATCAACAAATAGAGACATGGCACATAAATACATGATATACAGAGAACACATGTGCTAATGTACAATGTAAGGAGAACAATTTCCGCACAATTTCACAGTGTGAGTATAAGAGGAGGTTTAGGTGCGCAGAGTACCAGCTCGATAAAAGAGTCAAGGGTCACACTGCCTTCTTTTTTCACAAAGTGAATACATAAAGTGTCCTTTTTTTATTTTAATATGGTAAACAGTAGTCAACATCGGAGCCTGAGATGTGTCCCTGAGAAAAACACACCTCTACAATCATAAATCATCTTCCAAGAGCATAATTTTCTAACCGATTGAGGAGATCACAGTAGAGTGGACTGTGTTTTATTGGCACAGAACACACAAGAGAAGGGCCAGCCATCTTCAAAGCCTTTATAATGTGTTGGTTGACCAAACTAAACTATAACCATGTATGACTGAGACACCAAAAGACAGGGGAATAAAATCAAGAATGCAAGACTGAAGTCAGTGCATCGATTAGTGCGGATCAATAATCAGGTTCAGATAATCACATAACTGCCGGATGACAGAGGATGAGTATAGACGATGCAAAACACCAAAACAGACGTCCTTGTGTTCAGGTCACTCTAACCAGCACACAACCTCTCATCTGTCTGTCTTTCTGTGTGCATTATCTCCACATCAGTTGTAATTGTACATGTGTTAACCCATCTGTGTCTGAGACCACTTCATAGTGCAGGGTTCATCGAAGAAGAGGGGACACAAAGAGGTCACTGACTCTCTTGCTGTAGGAGGCAGAGGAAGAGATAAGATGATTAAAAACCTGTGACCTGCACTGAAAGTACAATCTAATCGTAAGGATGGCAAAAGTGCTTCCTACATTATTAATTTTTCTGTCTATTCTTACCTGCATTTTGCTGTAGATCCAAGGCAAAACACTAGTAACTTTGGTGTAAACGCCAGGCTTGTTTTTCTCACCACAGCCATCTCCCCAGCTTGTGATCCCCACCAGGTACCAACGGTTTTCCCTTTGACACACCAGAGGTCCACCGCTGTCACCCTGGAAAATATAGTTAACATAAGTTTTACTCTAAAGTCAGCTGTAACTGTAAAACCTGTCTCTTAACTTGTCTCTTGTCTTCTCACCTGACAGGAGTCTTTGCCTCCTTCCAGATGCCCAGCACAGAGCATGTTTTTGGTCACTGCGCCTCCATACACTCTGGCACTGTTACACACTTGACTGCTGATGATATCCACAGTCACCTCCATCAGATCCGTGGAGACTGTGCCTATGTCAGGAAGCAATATGCCTGTTTATTCTTCTAACAAGGATCTAAATTATGTCAAAATAGTCCTTCAATTAATGGGAAACTTTGTGCATATCCCCCTCAGCACAGAGAGAACTGATATTAGTCAGACTCTAACAGATCACTGTTGTTCTCTCCAGAGGTCCAGATTTTATTCTGTTGTATTCTGCTTGCCTGCACTTTTTCTGATGGTTATCTGCCTTTGTGACATCTGTTTGATAGTTTGTTGTTCTTGTTCCCAATTATAACCCTGCCTCCTCATCTATTAAGGGTATAGGCCACCCCAAGGATGCTTAAAATATAATTTCCTTTCACACACAAACGATTCAGTCATGAAAATGAACAGAGGGAATAAAATATGGATATATGCTCTGTTGTGGTCTAATTTTACTTGTCCTTACTCTGTATGCATGTACCTCAGTATGTCCTTCTCCCAATCATTCTATGGGTAAACAACAATTCTAAAATATCCCCTGACCTGAGATAAATCTTTTAAAAACATGCTGTCATGTACAGAGCTTCCTGAGAGTGAAACAAGTTATCAAACAGCACTAGATCAACAAGAGCTTTCAGTTTTTAAGAATAAATGTAGATGCACCTAAAGCAGAAGATGTGGTTAAATACATGTGTCTCTCTGTTACATTTGAAGATACTGAAAGTCCAAAAAAATGAACTATGTCATTTGTTACATTTTTAATGTAATACCACAGATGACTCTATATCCCAGCTTACCTGATCCTGCTTCAGTTGTGCCAAAACCAGAGGTCCAGCACCTGGATCCTGGAGGAAATTGCTGGTTGAAGGTGGGCAGACAAGCTGGCTGAACATCATCTGCACAACACAAAAAGACATTTTTAGCTTCTGCAGACACACAAGCAACCATGTTATGTTTAAAAGGATGGTACTGCAGACAATTGCACTCACATACACACATACACACACACACACACAAACACATACACAGAAACAAACAAACTGGGCTGGCAAAATCAGATTAGCAATGTGACTGTGGACTCAGCACAGACTTTGAAAGCACAGCTTCAACAGAAAGAGAAGCACATTTCCATGATAGTTGCAAGAGGAGTCACAATGTACCAATGTAAATATTGATATTGTGTTGATAATACAAACATGATCATACAAATAGAATACCATAATACAATGCCTCTTATATCAATTACATTTCTCTCCATTCACGATTGCTCTCATAGGTCCCAGTAACACATTTTAATGCTGGTAACCAAACATCATAGAACCAATTGCATTGGGTAAAGACCCTCTCTCACCTCCCTATACTCATGTTTCAATCAATTTTCAAAGAAAGAGACAAAACCTTCAATAAATAAACTTACAGATGAATTTGACTGATACAGTTTTTTCAAATTTTGTATAGATATTACAATAATATTTTATTGTGAATTCTTCAGGCTAGAGTAATGAAAATCTGAAATTGCGACAGTCCTCACAATACTTTGCCTGCTTATTTGCTCAGTGATGCAATGTTAGTTTTTAGTTTGTGTTTCATAAATTAATCATATATGAATGTGCAGACCTGCACTGTTCACTTTTTAGGTAAGATGTTATCAATTTCGGTCAAACTGTAGAGTAATATAAAAATACTGACATTTAATAGAAATGTAGAACACTGCTGGTTCCCACAGGGCCTTTAGTTTTAGATTCAAATTTCCACTCTGACATTCAGCAAAGTCCAGACATGAGGAACAAATTCTGACCACAGCCTTGATTATGTTAAAAAATTATGTGAAAAAGTTCTTAAAAAGTGAAGCTGTGACTGACCATTGAAATCAACTGGAGATGTCAGTTTGAGCAGAGCGACGTCCTGGTCATTAGTTTTGCTGTCATAGTTCTCACTCAGGATGATCTTCTCCACCGTGTAGGGCTTTGATAGTCTGTCCAGAGACACCACGCCACTGTACACTGTCCAGTATTTTTCTTTGAGAGATAAAGAGTTGCTGCTGCAACACAGAAAGAGACAAAGAGACAGTTAAAAGCAATAGACTCATTAATTTTGGATTGGACTTTACTTTCACTTTTCAGCATGAATGACTTTGAATCTTTGTGTTGTTAGTTTGGAATGTGTCAGTTTAGCATTGAGGACTACGAAGATTATTTCGGTGTAAAAAAAATAAAAAATAAGTGTGGAAAAGACGGCAAGTTCACATAGTTGGTCTTATTCACCTTGGGAAGCAGTGAGCAGCAGTCAGCACAAAATCAGGAGAGATCAAGACTCCACCACAGACGTGGGATCCTCGAAAGTGGAGCGACAACTGCCAAGGCCACTGACCCAACTTAGCCACACTGCCCCCAATGATCCGGGATGTAGACTGCTGTTGACCACAGTCTAAGAACAGACAACAATATGAAAAAACGTAAACATAACAAAGAAGCAGCTACAACATTCTTTATATAGGGGTGAGATGACAATAACATACCGTATTTTCCGCACTATAAGGCGCACCTAAAAGCCTTTAATTTTCTCAAAAACCGACAGTGCGCCTTATAATC
>JAQMCX010000054.1:2467123-2496073 GCA_029814765.1 Acanthurus leucopareius | reverse complement strand
CAGTTTTAAAATAGGCCATTCATTGAAGGTGCGCCTTATAATCCGATGCGCCTTATAGTGCGGAAAATACGGTAGTTTGTATTGGTGAAACATTGTTGATAGATTCATCATATATTTGTTTTTGCTTTACAGAATTCTAATATTAAAATGATGATTCCTTAACTAAAATAATTAGTAACATTTTTAAGTTTACACTTGAGACAAGTTATATTTGTATAAAACATGACAGTAAAACACAGCTTATTGCACTGATCACAGCATTTTTATCAGCATAGCTGGGAGTCAGGAATGACGACAGTGGCAGCAGTATAGTTTTCAGGTAAGCATTATGCCAGCAGGCATAGAAGAAAAAAAAATGAGCAAAGCACTGATGGCTCAGGTAAACATGATCAAAAAGCATGCATTGGATTTATGTTGCCATGCCAGATATGCACCGTGCACAGTGAGTGTAGCAGCAGACTCAAGGACTCAAGTTGGCCGCCTGAACCAGCCTGCATACCAGGCTTCATATATGCCATAGTGCGATAAACATTATCTTATTGTTGAATCAGTGTTAGGTGCTGAATTTCAACCTTATTTCCCCACTGTGGTCTGTAGAAATGCAATAATTGCTGAATTTCCTGTATGTTGTGGTAAAGAAACAGAAAGAGAGAGAGAGAGAAAGAGAGAGAGAGAGAGAGCGAGCTCATGTGTGGTTTGTGTGACACATGACTTTAGCAACAGATGGCGGCTCTTTACCCATACACTGCAGGGAGACAGTCTCCTGGTCTGGACAGGAAGAACTGCATAATGCCACCAACAAGAAAAACAAGTCAGTTAACAGACCAGTACGGACAGTAGACCAATGTGCACCCTGCAGCATTATAAGGCCATAAAAAGTGTTTTTTGAACATATTTTACAAATATTAATAGATTTTAGATTTAACAGAGATTGCATGGGTTGTACATTAAGTCTTGACCGTGTATAAAACAAGAGGAAGAAAAGGACTAGACTGCATACCTGACATTTACCAGACCCTGAAGAGGCAAAGATGATTTACTGGTCAGTGTTAAACCGATGGTGTCCTGGGATTTAATTGCTTTGGTGACATAAGACCTGAAGATAGAAAGAAATGTGTTTCAGAAAGCTGAAGAGATAAATTTGCACATACAGGGACCATTTTGTTGAAAACAAGGCCTGATTGGGTTTGAATACTCATTCTCCTTCTGTCACACTGAGACGCCCCAGAGAGACCCATGAAGAATCAATTCAACCCTGAACACACAGCAGCAGGTGAGGATAAATTGGACTGATCTCAGTGGGTAAAATAGAGGTTTGAGATTGAAGCCTACATGTTCGCTATCTGCTGTTGAAATAGGTTTGGGCGAAGTGATTAGCTCAATCACTCCCTCATGAAGTGAAATAGCTCTGGGTGATGATGGGGAATGTTAAAAAATATTCTGATGCTGGAGTGCTGATCCAAAGCATTCAGAGAGTTTCCAGCGTTTATTCCTGCTGTTCATGTGTCTTTTTACAGACTTAAAGGTTAGGATAGCTTTGACAAAAGTACAGTTGAGTTAAAGTGACAATTCTTTACTTTCTGAATCCCAGCTGAGCACAGATCTGGTCGGCGTAGCTCTGATCCCAGCCTTTGTAACATACTGGTAGGAAGCGGCCATCTTGAGATGTCTTGACCTGCAGACTGTTGTCCGTTCCAAACCTCACTAAGGAAAACAGGGAGGGAGACAAAAGACAAGAGACAGCTTAGATGGTGTCTCTTCAGTGGGCAGAACTTGACATTAAGTGACAGTAATGGGGAGTCATTGGCCTGCATGCTGCTGCTGTTTCAGCTGCAAACAATTACAATGAAAGCAAAAAATCAAATAGGAAATGAAATAGCTTCCTTGTGCAAGTCTTGATAAATGCAAACATGCTGCTGTGTGCACTTCTTCATGTTAGACAGTTCTCTAATATTAAAAGCTAAAATGTTTACATGATTGAATCACATGCTGCGGAATGCACTTTGTATATCTTTCTTCAAAAGTATTACAAAAATAAAATTACTGATAAAAGTTTAACTGACACTAAATAATACATTCTCTATTCTGTTTTTCATGATAAGGGTTTCCTTTTTTTGCTTTCAAGTGTCTGCCCATACTTCTTCACCATCTGTCCATGCATTAGTCTGGTGCTGGTCAGGTCTGTGTGTGTGCTTGTGTGTCCATGTGCTCTCTCACCACAGTTGAATTCATCGGTGCCCAGTTGGCAGTCTCTTATCCCATCACACTGGACAGTGTTGTTAGGGCAGGTGTCATACATTGGCAAAGGAGGACTTTCATATACGTGATCTTCATCGTTATTGTAGAGGATCGCCGTCGTTGCCAAGCGAGTTCCATAACGTACTGTTGTCAAGGTAGAGTGGGTAGGATTAAAGTTTGATAAGGAAATTAGGAGTGTGCCATAATTGCAATGGTTAACCGAAACTAAATCTAGATGCTTTAATGAATGAATACCCTCTATCACCTTCATTTAATAAATATGAGTAGCTTTTATAAAGATACTGAACAACTTAAACTACTTTTAACCTATTTATTATCCAATTCCAATAAACAATCTCTGTGTTAAACAAATCCCGTCTAAACTTATAAAGAATGAAGTTAAATACTTTCTTAAAATCATAATAATTCTAAACTAACAATGTTTTGTGAATGCCAACAGAGCTCAGTGGAAACGGCTTTATATTGAGTCATTTTTTTCCGGTTTACAATTTTTTTTCAAAATCATATTTATACCTTACGACAAAAAACAAACAAAAAGAGAAACAAAAACTGACATCAGAATTGCGAGGACACAAGAAAAAGTGTAACTTGCATATATTTGCATTCACCATAGTCCTAAACAAATTAGAGCAGCAAATGAATATTAATGACAACATCCAATGATCTGTATGAATAAACACAATATACCTCCAAGCCAGATGGCCAGTGCCAGCAGACCAAGCAGCAGCAAGGTTGCCCCTGACCCTCCATAACACTGGGAATTACTTTTGCAGCATCTCCTCCTGCTCTTACTGCTGGGAGCTGGACACAGAGAGTACACAAGACACACGAACACACATTAATAATCCTCAGAGCGACTTTGTCTCTATTTGTTTTGCTCTTACAGCTGCCTCCATTGTATCCCCGGAAAAATACGGGAACGTGGGAAAACACTCACGTATGCTCGAGCGTGTGACTTGTGGAGCAACAACAGGTGGTGGATACTGGGGAATGTAATGCGGGTGGGTGGAGGGTGTCAGCCCTGGACCCACGCCATACACCACCTCTTCATAGGGCTGGAGGGGGGGCTGGGTGTGCAGGGCAACAGAGTAGTAAGGAGGAGGGGGCTCGTTCTGTGGTGAAATAACAGAGAAGATGAAAAGGAAAGTAAACACAGAATGAGATGTCATTATATTGTCACTGTCCATTATTTTTTCATCACTAACCCACATGACAGAAACAAGTTATGTAATATTAATAGACGGACAGAAAAGAGAAGCAGGCAATTCACCTGTATGCTTTTGGTTGCCAAGTCTGAATATACAGCCCATTGTCCTCCATGCAATCCTGACAGTATATCGAGTCTGTGTTTAGCCCCACACCTGGTAACACCCTGACGCACAAAGACGCAATATGTATCCAGGTAACAGTTTCTAAAAGATTGAGTTTTAACAGCTCATCTACTAATTTTTTTATCCACACTATCTCCTGTGCTCTTTTCGACAGCACAGCTCCCAGTAGCTACATATGTCAGTTTAAACAATAGTAAGTCACCCCCTTTAGAACGTTGTCCATTTTCATTTTAAATATGTGTAATTGGAAACTAAATATTATAAGTACAAAATAGGTATTTTTCAGTAAAAACATTGAAAGAGTAGTTATGTCACACTTCAATTTTGTAATAGTAAAAATAAATTAAAATCTTGTAAAAGGGCTTTTTTGCCCAAAACCCCAAGTTGATGCCCCCCAACAGGGAAAAAAAAAAATCCCCTGCTGTCCTCTTGCGTTGATTCACTACACATTACGTACTCTAAGGTTCCTGTAGTGCTTTTATCTCATCAGCTAAAGCTCTATCACAAGCGTACCGTCACTGACTCATAAAACTAGAAACGTATGTCAGTCAGACTCTCCTTGGTTAAACAATAGTCTTTAATGCCTGTAATATCTCTCTTTATCTCTGTACGTCAGTCTTTCTACCCCAATGACTTGCAGTTTTTTTGGTTTTTTTTGGAAAGTTTACTCCACATTGTTTCATTGTTTAAACAATCTACACTTCCTGCTTCTCTTAGCTTAGCTTCTGTAAACCAGGATGTTGTGACAGAAAATATATAAATGGGAAAAGTCAAGAAGAGTCATTGCTAACATAAAGGACTGATGAATAAGCCACAATATTTGTAATATAAAAACTAAGATTCTTTATTTAATATTTTAAAAAAGAAGAGTTAGATGAAATGGTTGATTACATGCTTCTCTCTATGCTAAGTAGTTGCTCCATCACAAACCAGCAACCTATTAGCCTAATATTCATGCTAGTTAGGGGAAACGGCCAAAGTAAATTTTACAAAGCTCTCACAACCTGCACCCTTAGACCGAGGAACTGAGGCCTATATCTTGTTTATCCTTATCTGTGATAAATTATCCTCATTTTATCAGTCCAAAACCAGATGAATATTAGAAAAAACATTTTGTGGTGTCATGGAAAATTAGCCTATGCTACGCTATTTTTCTTGGCCAATCACTTCTCTAGTATTATAACATAGATATGTTAATAAGTAAACTTCAGAGATGAAAATTTGTTTAATTTTTTCAGAACCAGATTAGAGGATCCCATCTGTTTACAGTCTTTTTATTAAGTTATTATAGCCAGCTGATTGCTCGAGCTTCTTATTAACCATACTGACCTGAAATTCAGGCATTTTGTTCTTTTTATCTAACTCTCAACAGTACAGCGGATAAATTCAGGCCTGTATCACAAAATTTTAAACTCTTTCTTAATTTTGTAGTAAATTGATCTAGACAAAATGGTGTGATAAGAAGAATGATGTAAGATGGCTACAATGCAGAATGTTATGTGACTAAACTTGTTTGAGCACAATGTGACTTGATAATCAGACTGCAGCACTATCAAAGCATTTACATAATGTGATTAGAGAAAAAGATTGTGATGAGTTATTACTATATTTTTGATTATTCTTATTATAATACATTAGTAGTAACATATATATGTATATACATGTATATATACATATACTCACATATAAATAACCCTACAAGCATGAGCTTCACAGCAAAGCTGCTGTTTGGTGTATACATCACCTTAATGTTGACTGTTCAAATTCTGTAAATCACATTTTTGCAAATGGTGTCTGTTACTGCTTTTTTAAAACAGTCAGATCAGTTTTTCTTAGTGCAGTCTCGAGTAGCATTTATACCAAATGCCCAACAATAATGATCTAAGCAATGGTTACCTTTCATTATTCATTACTTTGGTCTTACCATTAATCCGGGGGGGATCCTTTGTCAGAACAAAAAAAGGAATTAACCTATCTGGAAGACACTAAGGGTGTTCTTGCTACAAAAGGTGTTTCATAAGACATTTCTTTTGCATGCTGATCGAGTTTCAAAATCTGCCTATAGGCAGCATAGACCTGAACCTAACTGAAGCAAAATGGCAAAGCTGAAATAGGTTGAGGAGCAGGTTCATCAGATTTCCCAGGAGAGACCACTTGGATCATATGGCACAGTTTGCCTATGGGCCATTATAATGGAAAAATACTGTAAAAATGAACAGATTTGGATCTCATGTGACATTCAAAAGCTCACTATTTAGTTACAGAGCAGATCATTCTGATGTACATCAAATACATTTATACACATTTATATCATAGGACTTCTCTTTTTTTTCAATCTGGATACAGAAACATTCCATACAAAAAATTCTAACTGGGTTTTTCTTTTAAGACGTTCATATTTGAGAAAGGTGCCATGATTATAGATAAGTATCCGATTAAATTAAATGTGTCTCCACATTTTTAGATACATTCAAATATTGAATTTTCAGATCAACGTGCTCCTTTTCAGGAGGAAAAAATCTCCTTATCTTAGCCTAGAAACACCACAAACTGCAGTGTTAACTGTGGATAGTCTGAAAAATGTTAAGTCACAGAGCTGAAAACATGGCTTTTTCAAGTTGATGTCAAAGTGCTATAATCAAACGTGTTAAAAGGAAAATGTTTCCCCCGTAGAACCTAAAGACAAACCCTTTTTAACAGATTGTTTAAGCAAAACATCAACCTCCCTTATTACTGGCTGTCTCACAGGTGAAATTGAAACAGAAGAAAACCTCTAATATCAGCCTAGTCATACAAGGAACAGCATTCCTCAGGCTCATGGAGAGCTTAAACAAAAACACAGAGTGAAACTCAAACAAGTGGAAACAAAGAGGTAGATAAACACAACAAAACCACCACTCAGAGTTGGAATGACAGGTGTTCTCAGTATTAACCAAGGTTGAAGCTTGAAGTCAGATGAGAGGCCGACAGAGGAGCAAGAAGCAAGAGGAACAAAAAGAAGAAGTTTTTGTTATAAGAGAAACATAGGAGAAGAACCTACCGGGTCATGCTTTGCCATCGGACTCAGGTCAGCAGAGAGTGGAGAGTGGAGGTGAGAGCGGGTGGGTGGAGCTATTTTACATCCAAGTGTTTACTCAGTCAAAAAAGAGCAGTCAGAGCATGGTGGTGCAACATTAAACTCCTCTGCCCTCCTCTCTCTTTTCTTCTTCTCTTCTTGCTACTTTACTGTGTGCTTTTCACTGACCTTCATCCAAACACTACCAGGTAGGTCTACCTGTCCCCTCCCTGCTTAACGCCTCCCACCTTCAGCCTTCATCATTCTTTCAATCCTTCATTCTTCTCCTCACAGAGACGGGAGTGCCCAGTGCACTAGTTTCCCACCTGTTAAACCGGTTTCAGGAAAGCATGGGACTGTCAGAGCTGGTTTTAAACCATGAAGCTCCATTACGACTCATATGACACCAGCTGAGCTAACAGGGCCCTGAACCCAAACGTCTTTAAGTCAAATGTCCTTAAGTCCACAGAAAAAAACGAGAAGTTTTCTTTTAGAAGAAAGGTGATTGGTTTAAACATACAATTGAATTTCAGTTTAAATTCATAATGTGTTCACCTGCAAATTGAACACCACAACTGGGCTGTAGAGGAAATGGTGTAAAAATAGTTTTGTCACAGTATCCAGGAATGAAAGGTAATAATTAATGTGTGTGGCTTTGTTTTTTCAAAATGCTTCCTCCTTCACTCATGTGGGTGGTACTGTTTGTATGTTTTCATTAACTTCTGTCCGTGAATTTTTACCTTCTACACTACATTTTTAACTTTCTGCACACTGACCTCAGATGTTGTTTCTGGAAATTTTTGGAGCTACCTCCCTCTGATTTTTTTCTTCCTTCACTTTTAAATTTACTCTCCAAAAGCCCTCTAGTTCCTCCTCTCAGTATCCAATGTTTCTCTAGTTTCACTTATTCCTCTTTTATCAGATTCTGTCCCCTGAGACTGCTCACATATGTCAGCCTCGCTGGTTTCTGTTTCTTGTCCATTAGCATTGAGGCTAGTTGATCAGTTCATGTCAGCGTGTGGAGATTCCACGTGATGAAATGATCCTTTACTCTCTCTCTATAAGCTTTCCATTACGAAGTACATACAAAACATACTTAAAAATCTATGGTATTGAGGTAGCCTTGAGGTGTAAGACAGATACCACATCACCACACTGTCCCAGATTTGAACCTAGCTGAGGAACTTTGTGGCATGTCTACCTCTCCGTCCCTCTCATATATCATACGACTATGAGAAGAATCACAAGATGTTTAATGTGAAGAGGTGTTCACCTTCCGCCAAAACTAGAGGGTGATGATATATGCTTTCTCTTCATATGCGCATGAAGCTATAGGCCACTTCTCACGTAACAGCAACATGAGAAAAAAGTCCCCCTCTTTGAAGAGAAACAGATGATCTCTGACATTTAAAGTTGAGCTCCCACAGCTCAGAATTACTCAGCAGTTATCTGTCCGCCTGCAAGACTGAAACTCAAAGGTAAAACTAACACAGACGTCCCTGGTTTAACGTTTTCATTTACTTTGAACTAAAACTTGGACTGTCACATGTAGGAAGCAGAAGATGAAACTGAGGTCACAGCTGTTAGTTTGATTGTGAGAGGAGTGCTTTCTTTGAAATGAGGGTGTATATTTTTAAAATTCAGATGCTGATTTGAACCAAGTAAACCAAATGATCAACTAGCTAAGTATTAATCCTCTCTTCCTGAACATCCACTCCTGTATGCATGCAGTTTCACTAGGACTAATCATGAACATCATACAAAACAGCAAGGCTTTGGTGTTTTCATGATAACACAAATGTCTTCTGAAGGATACAAAAACTTGGTTTAGCTACTGCAAAAGGTCATGAAAAAAAGTTGGGCATTGATGTGAATGGAGACAAGAGACAGACAAGATGGTTTGGCTGATTCAATAGTAGACGTTCCTTCAGTTTTACAACAATTCTGTTATAACTGCATCTTTTTATTGTGCATTTATTACAGAGCAGCATGAAGGAGGAAAATACAGATTTGTTTAAGTGAAAAATTTGAGCAGGGCCAAAATGTCAACTAAATCTCGCTCAGTATTACGACAAAAGAAACTCGTATCTTGTATAACCACCCACAATAACCTTTATTTGACTCATTTCAAATTTCCTAAAAACTGATAACTTAAAAAGTTGGTGTTTTTGTGAGTGAGATGAGGTGTAAAGATAAAGTTCCACAGATGTAGTGGTTTGTTGAGACCACAGATTGAGACAGATATTTAACTTTTTTACACAGGTTTTGAAAAGGTTATTGCTGAGTTTAGAAGTGACTAATGAGACATTTCAGACACCAAGAAACTCTAACAGCCTTACAGCCTTAGAGCCTTGCTTTTTCTTATACCTTTTTGTTTGTGTTTTTTTCCTTTTAATCATATTCATTCAAATTATCCTACAGTTAATCAGCATCTATAATTGTTCATATCCTCCTCACAATATCTACTGTTACTGTTTGCAAGAAAACACCAGCAATGCAGACAACCACAGCTGAGGTTTTACACTCGCAGACCAGATCATCTTAGAGCAACACAATCCCTTGCATGATAGTCAAGAAAGACCAGATGTGTCTGTGTCTCGCTTAAACTGTATGTTTTTTGGAAGGTAGAAAGTTAAAAAGACTCTTTCTGATAACAGCAGAATGCTTTTCTAATCTATTGCTACATTTAAGGAAAGTGAAAGGGGAATCCCTGGAAACTTCCCTTTTCTTGCTTTTGAGCTGTGTGAAGTCCAACATTTGGTTGGTTTCATGACTAGCAGCTCACTGATAAACCATGAAGCTGCTAAGAGTGTGGAAAGGGGAAAAGAAAAAGCAAATAAGGAAGGAAAAGGTTTAGCGAGAGGTAAGAGAGATAGACGAAACCAGCGTCATAGTCACAACAGGAAACGCATCGTCAAGAGGGAGGGGAGTTGAGCAAGAGAGGAAGATATGTAAAATAAATCACAAGGGAAAAACAGGCTGCCTCTTCTTATTCCTTCCACTGATGAACTCATACCTCTAAGAGCGCCTTTACTTCATCAACCTTTTTCAACACTGAGCTGTAACACTGCATTTTCTTTAAGAGAACATGTTACCACAGTCTTGTTTTCCTCGCTGATGGTTGGAATAACGGACATTACTGGCAGCTACTGCATGGATTATGCCTAACTGAGGAAACCTCTCCAGACACCAGAAATGGATAAGATGCTAATTGTTGTCCTCCTGATCATCTACATAAACTGTGTATCAGGTAATTAACCATTTTTTTGCACTATGTTTAATTTCATGTGTGTTTTGTAATTAAATTATTTTTTAATTATGTTTTTTTTTAATGGCAATGATTTTTCTTTTTCATCACGTAATTTTTTTTTACTGCTGCTCGAATACATAAAATCTGAAAATTTTTATCTTCTATGATGAAACCCCTTTTCTGCTGACATCTAAAGGAAAGAAATAAAAATTCTATGGGACATTTATCGAAAAAAAATTCTACTAAAAGATTCTGTTCCCTTTTACAAAAAACCCCACAATGTCACTATTATCAGAAATCCAGTAAGTTATTTTCGAGATCACTGTGTCACTTCATCCACTAGACTTCCCTCTCTTCTCCTCACTGCGGCCTTCACAAAGCATTTGAGTAAAAGTAACATTTTTGCTTTTGCTTAGCCCAAATTTATGATTTTAGAAACTAAAATAACTAGTAACTTGAATTCAGAATTTGATAAATATCTCCTCTCTCGGCGATCAACTATAAAGCTATTAGGAAAAAATGTGATCTTTTATTTAAGAGGAGTGAATGTATATCATGACTCTATTTTTTTCCTCTGAAACAGGGCTGGATCTGCCGCAGCCTGAACAACTTGAGGTGGATATGCTGGATGGGGAGGTAATAGCTCGCTGGAATAAGCCTCTGGATGCCCCCTCGGACTGCCTTTACAATGTACATATGGCAAAGTAAGTTTAAGTTCAGAATACAAGTAATAACTCTTTTACACTTTTTCAGTATTACGGAACTCTGCATTTCACTGACTTCCTACTATTTTGCAATCCTAATTCCCCAGCACTCACAATTGTTCCTTTACATCTAAACTGATAACATTTGTTTCAGCTTTGTTTTTGAATTTTTTTACTGTTGATTCTTACCAAATGGTTTGTTTTCTGTCCTCAGTTACAGTGGTGAATGGGGCAAGGTGGACAGTTGCATGGGGATCACAGAGACCCAGTGTGACCTCAGCAGCCTGATCTATGACTATCGCAAAGGCTACAAGGTCCAGGTTGAGCTGCTTGCAGGAGGCAACACATCTAAGCCGACGAGAAAGAAATTTCTCCCAAGTGACAGTAAGCATGTAGTTGTCAGTTTGGCATAATGTTGGTCTAGAATTGTTACAGCATTGTATTCCAGGTGGTTAGGTAATAGCTTAGGCACACCACAGGGTTATTTTTTCTTACCTCTCTCTCTTTCTCCAGGTGAATTGCGGCCTCCCTCATTTACTTTGTGGCCCACATCCAGCACCCTAACAGTTTATGTTCACCCAAAACCGATTCTGAAGAATCTTTTCCCCTATGGGCCCACGTACACTATCTACATGGAGGAAAAAGGACAAGATAATAAGGTAGGCTTTAAAATTCCATGTAAAGGCACAGTACGTGAAATAATGTGACTACAATTACTCTTTTCACTAACAGTATTATTAATATTCAGATTATAAGATTGGGACTTTTTGTAACACGCTTTAATAGATTTGCAAGACCTTTAAGATGCAAACACATGAGACAGTAGCCTAATACAATTGTAGTTTTTTGTAATTATAATGTTAAAGAAGTTAAATTTAGCATTTCTGTACTCTTACTACAAGTACATTTTAAAATCCTGATAAAGTCTTACACTAATAAACCAGTTTCACAATATTTCATAGTTATCTGCCTGAATATATATTGGAACATTGATCATAACAGAGTATACAGCATTTTGTGGTCTATATTGTGTATTGCTGTGATTTTCATGGCCTTTTGATCTAACCTACAGAATATCACGGTATACATGAATGTTAATGTGAAGGAGGATCTGAAGAGTAAGACTTTCCATTCGCTCCAGTGGGGGAGCGAATATTGTGTCAGTGTCCAGGTCGGAGGCAGAGGAGCGCTCACTCTCAGTGCTGTGTCCTCTAAGCAGTGTGTGCACCTACCAGAGCGAGGTAAGAAACACATTTTTATGATGATGCACAGCTTGGAGATGCAGAGCATAGAGAAAAATTGTAGGAAGGAAAAAAGCCTGCCTTACAGGAGCTAGATGTTCCCTTGTAACCTTCTCATCTAACTGTAGGCAAGAAAGCGGGTATTTCCCAAAATGTCAAACTATTTAAACTTAAATGCAAAGTTCATGAGAAAGAAAGACTGTGTTGCAATATGATACAGGTTTTAATCTCCAGCTTGGAGAATAGCCTTTCACCTATTAATCCTCTCACCCCTAAAACTTTTTCCTGTTTTTGTTTCCTTCCAGAGTGGTTCATAACTGCTGTGATATCCCTGTCTATTCTGGGCGTGCTGGCTTTCGTTGTTATAATTGCAAGTGTCTTGCTATGTTACCTGAGAAGTCCAGAGAAAACACCTGCTGTATTGGTAAGTACATCAAATTACAGGATAATGGGACTACTTGCAGTTATGTAATCATGTTCATGCAGCTATATGGGAAACAGAACTCAAAGTTTTCAAAGAGATAGAAAGCAAAAGAGGAAAACAAAGTTGAATGTAAAAAGCTGGTTTTTATATTAGCTTTGCTTCGATAGTTTAGTCAGTCTTATCTGACTTTTTTCTGTAATTGATCATGTATAACACGACAAATAAAACAAGAATCTCTGTCTTCTCTTCTTTTCTCACTCCAGAAATCTCCTGTAAGTGGCTGGCGCCCAGTTTCTGTTGCAGAGGGAACTATGGAGGTTGTGACAGACAAAGGATGGTTCCTTTCCAATTACAGAACAGAAGTTGTGTCAAACTGTGTCAAACAACCAGTGACTCATCTTACAGTAACTGAGGACAATGGAGACGAGGACAGGAGGACAAGCATGGACAGCGGGGTCGACATGGAGTCCAAATCTGCCACAAACAGCAGAGGGAGCTCACCGATGAGACAAGAAGACAGTGGTTGTGGGAGTTTGGGAGGACAAGAGAGCTCCACTGGCAGTCAGACAGTGTACCCCCTGCAGGAAGAGAGGACTGACACCAACACGGTGAGGAAGAGGGAGGACAGTGGGGTTGGGATGGGCTGCCAGTTTCATTCTTCTTCCCTGAATTTGGATGGACAGGACAGTGGCTTTCTAAAGGAGATTGTGGCCGGGGATAACTATCGCGGCCAGAGCCCCTCCGCCGTGCATATCAGTGTCTGCGATGATGAGGAGGCATTTAAACCGATGCTCCCTGAATCCAGTTTGGCTGAGGTGGTCACAGGCTACAGAGCTGGGCCACAGTCATGTATCTGCTCAGGAGCAGGTCAGTGCACTTGGTGCCATAAACAAGGTGTTTATGGAGGAGGAGTTGTAAAACAATACAGAGCTATGTGTCTGGAAAATGGACTACTGGGTGGCAAATGTGACTTTGTGGACTCCTATAAAGCAGAACTTTCAGGTTATTCTAAAAAAACACAAATGGACGCTGTCGTGATGGATGACTTTGAAACAACTTTTATACAACTGGGGGAGACTTTTCCTCTGTTGCAGGCTCTGACACCACTGCCCCTAGTGGAGGAAGGGCGGGACCAAAATATGAACAATGTGTGTCTCTCTCTCTGTGACGTACAGCTGACAACTGACTGATGCACTGTGGAATGCAACACTATTAATATCTCCGTGCTGACGTAACCAGGCGGGAGCTCTGGCCATTTTGCAATGAGCTGTTTTGGAGCAATCCTTTTTGCAAGCTGTTAAAAACATGCAATAGGAGCAGGTTTTAGTATTTGAGGAGTAGAATTCTCAGAATGGGGAAAACCTGCAAGGGGAAAAAAACAGAGCAAGAAATAGGTTGTTATTGAGTGTAGAAAGGAAACAGAGGTCAGGCCACACAGGTGGTGCATGATAGCTGTTCGCTGGCGTCTCACGAGCTTCTAAGGACCGAGATGAAACGTCAACAACCTTATTCAACCTTGTCTCACTGGGTATATTTACGACTGACTGTAACGCAGTATGCCGGAAGTGAAACTGGTGTGGGGAGAAATACAGAGAAACAGTTTAACGATGACTTGCTTTTGGACATTTTGCGATATCTCCTTGTCTCCTTTGCCAGTAACGATACCCTTTGCCAGTAATCCACCCATTACTTTTCTGAAATGCCATTGGTATTTACAATACTAGATTCCTTTGTCATTGATATTGTTTTATCATTCCCTGATGTATCATCATTCCACAAACATTTGTGACATCAAGTGGTGTGAAACAACAGGGAGATTTAGGAGAAAATCTTATATTTCTTTGCTCAATTTCAGTAATGTGAATGTCATTTTGTCATAGAATACAGGACATTCATATCTTTTAGCCTAAATGGCAGGCCTACTTCTTAGTGTAAAATATTTATTTATTTATTGCATATTACTGTGAATGTATGTACCTCTGCTTTTCTACATTGAACAAAACTGTCCTCTTAAAAGTTTTGTAAATGTCACACATTAAAAATAAAAAACACTCAGCAAACAAATGGTATCTTGATGAAACTATGACTCAAACAAACAAACGGATACAAGGAATACCCTGACACAACACAGTGATACCCTCTGAAAAATAAAAATTTTATGTCACTTAGCTGTACTGGGATCCCCATATGTAAATTCTGTACAGGAACCAAAGCGCTGTGGTTTAAGATGTAAACACTACTTCTTTCAGGCTCTCACTTGGTTTAAAAAAAGTCCCGCTTCACATAGTTAAGACAGAAAATATTGTCAACAGGGCTAACTGTTCCGAAACAAAAGTAGATGTAGCATATCCCTGGCGGAGGAAAAAAAAATCATGTGACCTACTGAGTAGCATGAGTAGCTCCAAGTACAAGGGAAGTGAGACATTTTTGGTTAATCATAAAGGGTGAGAAAAAGATCCCTCTTTTTGAATTCAAAGCATCACACGCTACTGATTTCGCAGTGCCTGTGCACTGATGATCACCAAACGGAGATTATAGTTTATCTATGAGGCCTTACCTATCTAGGTAAGGTGTTTTTGGTAAGTCTCAAAGAGGAGAGTATGATCTGCAAAACTTCATACTGTGCGCATTCGCAGGTTAATTACAGTGTCTCACATCATAATTCTTTTTTGATTTTTTTTACAGCTTATAGTAGAACCAGCCATTTAAATTTAAATGGCTGGTTAAAAATGGCTGACAAGTTAAAAATGATTGCAATTAAAAGGTAATTAAAAGCTCTTACACACTGCTATTCCTTGTGCGTAAGAGCTCTGCAATGTTGTTTGTTCACTGAGTTTTGAGAAAAGTTGCATCATTCACCTTTACGCAGTGATATTAAAAAAAATCTTAAAATCAAGTTACACTGACAGCAGACAAATTACCACACTCTACTTGAAGGGTAACAGACTGGAAAAAAGGCAAAAATTTGATCTGTGCATTGTGCCCGGCCTCATCTGTCATTTCAGCCTGTGGCACGCACCATAATTCATGCATATCCAATGATCGCTGTCTGCAAGAGCACAGCTCAGTGTGAGTTAATGCAGATTGGGCACAGTCACATGGCATAGTTGGGGGGGGGGGGGGCAAATCAGCACAGCTGCAGGTAGTTAACTAAAAGTGGATTCATCACATCGCAGAAATGAAAATGCCAACAGAAATCTATCGCAAAAAATAGCAAGGTATTTTGGAAAGTGATTTCCCCCAAGAAGTTGGTAGAAGTTTTGTGGAGATTCAGAACTGAGTAACATTTATAGCAAGTGTTTTTTTTTTTAACCAAAGTCAGGGAAAGTGGAATTTCTTAACTTTAGCTTGACTGGCTTGAAAATGACATTTCATGACCAAAACTTTTGTAAACAGACACTTTCTTTTCATTTGTGGGATACAAACTTTCCAGTTGATTTTTTAATAACATTACAAAGCAAGTGAAAGTCTTTTAAACATTGCAGCCATCTGAGTAGATGATCTGCTTAGATGATCTTTGCTGTGAGATATAGCACAAACACACACAAGCTGGAGCCTGAAGTCATCCAGAATCATTTTTGCTGCAATCATTAGAAGCTTTCTAATGCTTTTTTTTGTGGAGTCCAAATCCTCTGACTATTTTTGACTGGATAGACCGTTAACATCTGTTCACTTTACTGTAATTAGCTCACATCACAAAAACACCAGGTACAGAGAAACATGTTTTAGTTTCATTAGGGAAAAAGCAATGAGACATTTAAGTTTCATTAACCATAGAAACTATCAAAAAAGGCAGTTGATGTGAGTTAGGAGAAAAGGCGCCTGCAGCTTACAAGAAAACTGATCTGCCTCGTTGCTGTGGTTGAGCTGTTGATATTCTATCTTCACCTATAACGTTGTTCGCATCAGCTGCAGCGTGTGTGCATATCTTTTTCTGTGGTGAGTGTAAGTGAGTGGGTGTGTGAGTGTGTGTGAATGTGTGTGAGTCTGTGTGAGTGTGTGTGTGTTTGTGTGCATGCTTAGTCAAATTTGTACCGTGAAAAGCCACAAAATGTCAAACCGAGACAGTTCTTGTGACAAATAGCAGAACTGACATAGGCAAATCGTATATATCTACACATATTTTTAATTGATTCTTTTACAATGACATTAAAATAGCAATAAAATACAATTTTGCATACATGGTAGCTTGTAATGCCCCTTTTTCAGTTTTAAGACAAAGTGGGCTCTTTGCTTTCAAGAATCATCTCAAAATTAATTGTTGATAAAAAGGCTGTTGCATGGTTCGAAAGCATTACTTCACACAAACATTTCGAAGTAGTGTTAAAATAGCACGGTAAATTCCCCCCTCAGAATTCAGGTTAAAATGTCAACATAAATTAGAGCAGCAAAATACAAATAGGAGCACGTAATATACATGCTGAAAAAAAGAGATGGTGGGCGGTAAAGTGTCAGGGGAGGGGAGTGCTTCTCTATCACAGCAGTTTGCAGAAACAACTGCCAACAGGTCAGCTGTCATTTCATCATGCTGCTGATGGAGAACGGAGGTGGGGACTTCTTCAGACCGACTTTGCTGTAGACAGAGGGATCAAAAACACTGAGCAACTATACAAGAAAATAAAAGCTTTTATTTGAAAGGCCTGTAAGGAAAAATCTACTTACTTTAACACTTTGTCTTTTAATGACGGCTCTAAAGAGGAAACATAAGAGGAAACAGAGCGGTTAGGCATTTTTTATAGAACAACAGCAATTCAGATGCATTAACCTTTGGTGATGTTGTTCAGTTCAAACCATATAAGCATGTGCACACCAGACTTAAAATGTGAAATTATCTTCAAAGGTCATGTAGATGGTTTTGGTTTTGCTCACGTACGTTTTGAGATGTTTGTCTTTTCAATTTGTGCCTCCACCCAAAAAAAGGGGGGGTGGGGGGGTGGGGGGGTGGGGGGGGCACAAAACAAACAAAAATACTGCATTTTTTTTCAATACAATGGAAGCAACTCCTAATTCATTGTCTATATTACCCTTTACAACTCAGAGTCAACAGTAATTGGAAGTAGAAAGTTTTTTCTATATACTGTCAAACTTTTCGCATTTTTACAGCGCTGTGTGCAGAACAAAATCTGTCATCTCCATTTTACTGAGAGTCAGACATATCTGCAACCCCAGTACATTAAACCAAACATATTGATTTAAAAAACACATAAAATATATATAAACATATTGAAACCAACAAATCTGCATAGCTCAATATCACCAATAGAAGAGGAAAGAAAGTATGCTTCCTGGTTTGTTTGTTTTGTGTGTTTTTTTTTTTTTATCAGACCAACTCCAATCTACTCACCCTTTTTCTTACAGCATTTTTTGCACTTTTTGCATTTGTACTTGCAGCAGAACTGTACAATGCCAATGGTGAAGAGGATTGCCAGGATCCCAAAGCCCACAGCGACCCCTACTGCTGTTGAGTTTACCGTGCTCCCTGCAAATACAAATACATAGAAGTAATTAGATTACAGCCTTACATCAACACATTTTCACAGATCACCTACAAGCATTTCAGGGACAATAAACATGCCCACTAAATTTTACAGGGTTATGTTTTGCTGACAACGATTACCAACTCAAATACTCGCCTGTCTTGCTGCCTGAGCCTAATTGGATCAATATATCTGTTTGTTACGAACAAATATTGCACTGATGAAATGAGATTGGGAAATCAATTGCTGGGGCAGGTGCTTGGCCTGCCTTTAACAGCAGTTTTTAGAGACACTCTGAAATAAAAAGTGGCGATGAACAGCTGAGATTTTTTAGGACACTGTACATTTGTTTTTCTCTTTTTTAAACTGCAAAAGTGTCAGCTCCAGCAGATGAGTAACTCTTAAATACCTGACTTTTTAGGTTTGATTCACTGTTTGAAGTGACTCTTAATGATCAAAAAGTTGACATTAATGCGAAAAGACCTTGTTATCTGTAGTTACTGGAAACTGGCAGTACAAAAAGCAATACAACAAAACTTTACAGACACTGAATCCAAATAGAAGTAGATTTTGTTGAAATTAATGAAGAGCAGTGTTGTAAAAGTATACCACTTGAAATCTTAATCACTAAAAGAGTAACTCTCTCTGAAAGTTGTGCTTCACCGTTACTGTAAACAGAACTGAAATTAAGCGTCTCTGCTAATAGACTCACTTACCACCATTCCCCATAGCTAACTAGTCAAGATGACCAAAGTTAGGACTCGTGTGTTGTCTCCTCTCCTCTCCTCTCTGACCGCTTGGATTTCAGCTTTGTCACTCACTTTGCTTTACATCAGTCTTTATTCAATGTTTTGTCTTGACTCCTTCACCTACGTCGGCCTGTCCATGTCCCCATACCAGTCATTCTTTTAAAACCAGTTCATCTACTTCTACCTTGCTTGTCTTCAACCCTCCCTCCGTTGGCAAAATACTTTAACAAAGTGGATCCAACTACATGTTGTTCTCACAAGGACAGTCATGTTTAGTAACCGTTGCTTTAGAAAGAGAAACTTGAGTACTTCAGTACTGTGTAACAACTACCCACTGGTTTCAGCACATTGAGTCTTTTGAGTAAGTGTCTCACTGAACAGGAAATTCATATACTAACAGAAACTTGTCAAGCTTCGGGCCTGCATTATGAAGTGTCTCTTTACAAAGGAACTGCCCTTCTTTTGTCATTTAAGTTCGCACAGCTGTAATAAAAACACCTGAAACAGGTGGTGCATGGAGACTCCCTGTGGGATGTCTGAGTTATTACACCTATTCGTAACAATACAAAAAAATTAAATTTAACCCAGGCTGGAAACGGTACCGAAAACAACTGGCTTAAACAGATGTACTTGTACTCTGATGCACAAAATTCCACTAAAAAACACTCACAATGTTCTTACAGTAAAGGTTTTTCCATTTATTAAGTATTTACATTTTTTTTATGCATTTTAAATCTTGAGATGTGAGCGAATACTTTCTTGCTGTTAGTTATATTTGTCAGGTAGATATTTTTTCAAGACTGGCTCCCACTCACAGTTTCCAATTATTGAATACATGGAATTTCCCACAGTTGATCACCGTTTTTACAATATATGGGAGGGAAAGAACACTATAGTCACACATACTTATTCCAGGACTGAATTCAAGTAAAAGACATGCATTTATTTTCATGTTTCCGGTACAAAAGTCATGTGTCAGAGGTGAAAGTTTTAAGAGTCATTTCGAGAGCTAGTTTCTTTCTCATAATCAGATGAAGATGTAATAAATGTATTACACCTGATAGCTGTTATGACACATTTTGTACACTTCAAACGAGGAATATAAGAGAACACGGGAATGAGTTGGTTGTTATGACAGACATGCAATGATAAACAATTCCTAAAACTTTTAAAAAACTGAACTTATCTTTCGTAATGAGAAGTAAATTATCTAAAAGTCGTTACCCTTCACCAACAAGATGTTATCAGTTCTGAGCAGTAAAAAATGTTTCTTGATAATTCACCTATGTAGGCAAGTCCCACACATTACATTCATCTAACCTCAGAAAATAAAGCACGAAACGTGGTAAAGGCTCCAACAAGCATAGCTTTTTCCCCATTTACTCACATTTAACATTGACTTCATATGTTTCACAGATGAACATGATTAAGCTCTTGTACTGATTAATATTGCTGACAGAAACTGATAACCCTGAATTCATTTGAAATTCAGTTGAATTCAAGTTTCCCCTTTCATCCACCACATGAACAAGTCAGAATTCATTTTTGATGGTTGCATGCTAAAACGCTGAAGATGGTGGGCACAGTAAACATTACATCCACCAAATAACAACATTCAAATATTGTCACTGCAGGCATATTAGCTTGTGGATTTAGCATTCAAGTACCACTGGAAAGCTTCAAGGAACAGCTAGCATTGCTACAGACTCATAGGCTGTCTGCATCTACTCCCAATTTAAAATATAGTTTACTGCATTAACTGTCAGGTTTTGAGTCAGGATGTGCAGGGCACCTCTAAAATGTGGACTTTTCCCTGTTACATGTCCAAGTTGAGCAGCATGGGGTCTCAATTTACTGCATTGCCAGCAGATGATTTTCTGTTAATTTTTTTAGAGAGTGTGGCTATGTTTTAATGAAGATCTACAGCCAAGGGTGTTTTCAGAATGAGTAACTTAATTGCATCATACTTGTTTTTTTATCACTTAGCTGTGTGTTTGAGTCACTAAATTCGACCTTACATTATCTTGATAACTGCCTTGTTGACTGAAGCATGGCACTGTTTTTAAACAAGTTACCATCTCATTTAGTAGTTAGCTAGACTTGAGAAAAACTCCACACAGCAGGTTGCTCATAATTTGCACTGATAACGAGAAAGAAACCTAACTGAGGGGAAAGGGAATGATAAAGAATATTCAGGCCAGGTCATTTTCAGAGAACTTAAATTATTCCGGGAACTCAAACCATTCTGAGCATTCACAGTTAATCATTTGTCCCTTTTAACGGATTTGACAGATATTTTTATGCTATATAGGCGTCTATGTGTTCACTTTGATCAGTTCAAGTTTCCCAATTTACAAAGTGCAAAACATGTCAGTGTTGACCTGTGCTGCTTTTTTATTGCTGCCTACTTTTTTCTTATTCATATACATATTCATATCTTGCATGTAAAACCATATACCATATTATGACACACACTATACTTGTATACTTATATATTAGACATACTTGTATACGTGTATACTTTACTTTCAGTGCAGGTATATTGTTTCTTTTTTTTTGGTATCCATTACTTTCAGTGACACAGAAAGTTCCTATTTAAACAGGAACTCACTATAAAATGAGGAACAGCATGTGAAAGACTCGCTCAACTGAGTTGCAGCTTCATATTTAGAGCCAATTAACAATTAAACTTAAATATCAAACAGTTAGTTTGTCGCTCCATGTTGTCGGTCCAAATGTCTGGCAGAACAAGCAACAACAGTAAAAATATATGCACAAAGATTGTATTCTTAACAAAGTTGGATGTTTTATTTTATAGATAAATAAAAAAAATGTAAATGAATCAACAATATAAATCACAGGTCAAAATATCAGGTCTTACAAATGCAGTATTTGCTTGTATGTCTATGTATGTGAGGTCAGCAGTGACAGTAAAATGTCTACCAATTTCCTGAAAGAAATTTTTTGAGTATTTCTCGGTAATATGGCAGAAAATTACCAGAAAACAACGTAATATCATCATCAAATCCCACTGAGAAGTATTACTGACCCTCCGTACACTGATCAAGGTGAAGATAGCATGTAAGGAAAAAGCCTTTTTTCTTTGTGATGATATCATCTATCATTATGACATGAGTGATACACTGCTACTGAAACATGCAACCTTCTCACCTTGCCTAACTAGTGATAGATTTTGTATTTCTCAGCAGACAGCACACGTACTTCCTTATACTGTAAATCCATTCAATTCATCTTGTTGGGCGGGTGAGGTGAGCGACACAATAAATCCACTAAAAAAGTCTTCTGTGTATGGAAGGAAAGTGATGCAAGACATGAACTACAATTATGCCTCATAATTATATGTTTGAGATAAAACATTTTGGAATCAAATTCATAGTAAGACTTTATCATTTTGGATGGATGTTGTGTATCATCACAGACTCAACTGGTGGTGCCTGAGTATCTCTCTGTTTTATTTGGTGAATTTATGTGTACTTTCCCTTCTTTTCCCCTTCAACACAGATTCCCAGAAAGATTGTACACTGTAAAACAGATGAAACAGACTTTGATAACTTGCTCATTCGTTTTGAGATATACTTACTTAAATGTTGTACAAAGGCAATATGTTTCATGTTTTATCTTATTGGCTGATTGCATGAAGAAAATTGCTAAATGTACTTTGGAAAGGGTGATATTATTGTATGGATATTAAAATATGAAAAGTTTTGGTGAAAAACAGAAAAAATGTGCTCCATTCTCAGAAATTATAGGGAAAACATTTATTCTTTAGAGTCCAGGGGGCATTTAAAGTGAGGATGTTAATTATTAACCACTTATGTTTACAAGCCGTACTTTTACAAGCAGTAACGTTTCTCGAGCTTAATATTAAGTTTCACAAAACGCACACCTGTGTGGACAAAGGAGGGAGAGGGTTCCTTGACTGGTGAATAGATGTTGATCTAATGGCTTTGATGGTAGCCTGGGGAGATGTGCATGTGTGTTTTTGTGTAAGAGAGAGAGTGTGGTAGAAAGGCACAGACAGAGATAACGTTGTTCGTAGTGGAAGTGGAGGGCAGGTGGGGATGAAGGAACTCTAAAGGGTGTTTCCTGGTTGAAACAATAAAAGGTCGGTTCAGGAAAGACACTTAACTTTCCACACCAGGAATACCTTTCTCAGCCTGTTGCTAACTAACCTTCAGGTGCTTTTCTGACAAGGAGCGAAGCGGTTTCACAGGTGAGGAAGCGTACAGCACTATGAGGAATTGTCCCTGTGTGTGTAGTGAATTGCCATTTTATTACTTCTGCTTTATCGTATTTCTTCAGCAATAAAATCATCGTGTATCAGTGAAAGAGGTGGTATTTTACAAACTCAGCCAACTCAGAAAAGAACTTTGATCCATTTCTAAGTTTGCTTATAAAGTGTAGTAGACCGTCTGAATAAGCATGTCTGATAAGAGTGCATAATGCTTTAAAGGAAGGTCCAGATCTTCAATCAGTATAATCCAGCACATTTTTTAAAGCAGGACGAATTTTCCTCATTATTTAATTCTGGTGGTATGAACATCACCTTCTGTGACGTAAATGTAAATGACAGAGAAAATTTTTGAGACCATTTTTCTTTTTAAGCACAGCTGTTTGCAGGATGCATAACAATGAGGTAATGTACTGCATAGATTTGTGGCTATGAAAGTTTAGGCTAATAACTGTAATATGATGATGGTGACACCTAAGTTACATGTGATCCTACTGCTGACAGATTCAACACGAACAGTTTAATAACTGGTCAGAGTATACTTAAGTTTGATTCCCAAGGTTTTTCAGGGAACCTTGTGGTCCTGAAATATACTAAATAATAAAATGTCAGAGTCTGAAAGTCTAAAACTTAAATCTTAATCCAAAAAAAGTACAACTTAATAAGCTTTTTGGGAGATAAATGATTGTATTTGTATTCTAACTAGACTATTCTTTTCCCATGTCCATGTTTTTTCTTTACTTTGTTAAAAAATTGTCTTTTAATCGAATTAAATGCTTTAATATGATCAGAGATCATGCTGTAAGACACCTGCTTAAGTTTCTCAGTAGTTTGTACAGAATTTTAACATGTTACCTCATTGTTTGCAAGTCAATGATAAGTAAAATACATGCGAACACACAAACACACCTCTGATTCTGGCAGCAACAGGTGATTTCATTGACAAAGACTCTGAAGACTCTCGCACAATTGAATTTCATCTGTGTGATGTGGACTGTTTGGCAATTGTGCTTTAAGTGCTGCTGGGAACAAAATGAGGCAGTTTAACTACTCAGAACAACAAAAGCCTGGAGTCAAACAAGGGCGTACAATAGGTTTAAGAAATCTCTTGCTCTCATCTTCTTTTTTGAAGTATGCAAACATCTTGTCAGACATTGCTAAGCAGTTTCAGCCACAATTTATGTTGTGACTGTGCACTATTAGCTTGAGTTATGGTTTAAACTCTGGGAGAAATGTGCTATATTAGAGGCAATTAAAAATGGCTGTTTACTGTACATAGAGTGGGTGACAGTACCGTAATACTAATATTTTACAAACTTGTATCTAAAAAATGACACTATATCTACTTTTACCAAGCTCAGTCTGGCAAACACAAAGAGGTTATGCACCTGAATTCATATGAGGGTGGAGCCTCCGAATGTTTTGGCAAGTGCATGGAAACCGGAAAATGAGTAAGGCTGACAAAGGTTACTGGCTGAGAGAGACCTTGTGTAGAGATCTTTCAAAGGTAATCAGCCTCAAACTGATCTGCTCAGAAAGCTCTATCTTTCTATAAACCTACCTTTGTATATTATCTACCCAACTACATTCCTACATCTATCCATCTATCTATTTTTTGCACTAACCAAGAGCTCTGTCACAATTTTTAAATCCATACATCAAGTTTCTGTAGGTGAGGAAAGGTTGGGAGTGAACTGAAAGGATCATTGCCTTCAATAGTTCAGGTCAAGCAACACAATCAGCTGCTGTTTCTAACAATGGCTCTTTTTTCATCAGCCAACCTAATGAGTCTTTTTTTTCTCCTTTCTTGTTTAGTGTACCATAGCATTCACAGCGGCTTCAGTTTTAGAGGCACTGACCTGGTGACCAGGGTGGTCATCAGGTGCATTCTTAAAGAGTCATTTAACACTTCAGTCACATTGGACAGAATTTTGCTGAGATTGTTCTCTGCAGATTTAAACACGGCATGTTGCACATCTTGCAACAATTAATGGTGACAAAACAGGTTTATTTTTGCTTTGTTTTGTTTTGAAATTAGGGACAGTTACATCACAGATTTAGGTGTGCCTACAACTGCAGCATTCTTGCTTGTAAGTCATAGAATAGATTTTTATGACGTGTAATCCCAGTTTTACCTAGTTTCAGACCTTAAATTTTCCCTTTTTACCAACTCAAGTGACCAGATAACCTGAAAAATTCTTTTTCTTCATGCACACTCTGAATCAAAACACTGTAAATATCGACTGATTGTGCAAGTGAATAATGTTAATTCTTTGACTCTGACACTAAATGTTTGCTTTCTTGATCCAGATGAATAAATGAAAAATATTTTCAAAGACTAAAAACTGCTCATCCTTAGCAGGCGTAAAGACTCTCCAGGCTATCATTAGATTTAACATTAGCAAAACAGATTACCTACAAACTTAATAAAACACTTGTGAGAAAGCAGAGCAGTCTGTTAGGTCTTAAAATAATTTGTCAGAAATATTTTCCAAGTTTCATCAAGTGCTGTTTTGGCAGCTAAAGTAGCATGAAAAGGTCAGGAAGTGATAACTGTAGTAATTTAGATAGAGATAGAGATAGAGATACTGCTAATGTGGCTGCTCTTTATCTTATAATGTAGTTTATTTTTACTTCACTCTGCTCCTAAAACCATAACAAAGACAGTATTTGACATGGCTACTGTACCCATCAATGTCAGCTTAAATGCTATCAGAGTCAGGCAAATACGAGGACTCTGGTGGTTAGTTACGGAAAATGAAATCCTTTTCCTGCGCTGAAATCAGAGTTGCCATTGCCATGAAAATTGTATTACATTTATGTTTTCTAGAGGGTTAACACCAATGACTTTGGTGAGTCCCTGATTTTTTCAGTTGGTTCCATGAGGTAGACAATTTTAGTTTTTTGAGGAAATGCCTCAACAACAGTTGTATGAATTCCCATTAAAGTACAAAGACATTATGTTCTCCTCAGATTAA
Source organism: Acanthurus leucopareius (assembly GCA_029814765.1). Taxonomy (NCBI): domain Eukaryota; kingdom Metazoa; phylum Chordata; class Actinopteri; order Acanthuriformes; family Acanthuridae; genus Acanthurus; species Acanthurus leucopareius. The sequence continues at coordinate 2,470,353 of JAQMCX010000054.1, read as the reverse complement.
ATTATAATAGAGTTTAAGATGCCAACTCTCAATTAGAATTGCCTATCATCATATTTATTTTTAGTTTGCCCAATACTTCTTTCCATGACTGAAACCTGCAAAAATGATGACTTTACACCGGTGACTTTTATCTCTTGGTAGATTTAGTGCTGATTAGCAAATGATAGCATGCTGCAGTGCTAAACATGAACAATAACATGGTAAAAATTAAACCTGTTAAACATCAAGAAGTCAACACTGTCAATGTGAGTATGTTAACATGCTAGTATTAGTATCAAGCTAAAAACATCTACATGCCTAAGTGCAGCCTCATTTCCGTAGGCCATTGTGTGTATTTGTAGGCTGTAGAGTATATTTGTCATATTCCTGTTATGCTCATGCTACGTGACATGGCATGAGTCATAATTTGATGTCAGACAGGGACTCTTGACTGATACTGGCAGGCTTCTCATTAGACTGTCAAAACATCACAGATGGAAAAGCACACACACACACCTCAGCCTCAGGGAACATTACTACACTCACATATACACACAAATACACACAACACCACTGTTAGCTTCTTTATGTGTCTGGCTTTGTGCATGTCTGTGTGCATGTCTGGGTTTTTGCATGTATTTGTATCTGTGCAGGTGCTTGGATGTGTGGGTGTTTTTAGGTAAAATTTGAGAGGCAAAGAGACACTGGAGAGAGGCTGAGAAGTAAAGAACACATAAGGGGGGCAAAAAAAAGGTAGTTTGTGTCCAGGTGACCTAAGATGTTTGGAGTTGGAATGATGTGTGGGAGGAGGGACAAACTTGGGGAGGGCATACAGGTAGAGAAAGAGGAGGGTTTAAGAGTCAGGTTACCTGGAATAGTTTGGTTGGTTTGGTCTTTGTCAGCAGGGCTAGGTCATTAGAAAACAACTCTGAATCTGCGGTACTTCGAAACAAAACGCTACACCAGCACTCTTTATTACAGCCCTGGGGTTTCAAAGAGGGGGGAAGTCAGGCACCCTTCAAGCCGGATTCAGTTACACGGCCAGAGAAAGAAAAGGAGAGGTAGAGAGAGAGAGTGAAAGAGAGAAAAGAGAGACTCCTTCAAACCAGGTTTTGTAGTTTAAGCCGGTGGAGAGGGAGAGCAAGAGAAAAAGGACGAAGCCCATACAGAGGACAGTGAGTTACTGAAGATCCCAACCTCCAGGGAGGGAGGGAAGTGTTTACTCTGTGCTCCGTGTTCGGTGAGGTGCATCTGGGCCTTACAAAAACAGACAAATACATCATGTGGGTGAGTGGAACTGGAAGTAGAATCAACGTGTTTATTGAGAAGATGACGAGGAAGTGCACTAGTTTGCATTGGAGGGGCCATTTGAATATTATCATCACTGCTTATCCCAGCAATACGTTTCTTTTGATATTGTGCTACAAAGAGAAATCAACGTACTAAATGTCTTCACAGTTTTTTGCTGCCGCTCTACCAGTTTCTATGGTGTATTGTCTCATGTATTTTACATATTTAAATGCTGTCTGCAACTAAATGGGAGTATACACAGTAGCCTTGTCTGTGGTTGATATGTTTGAGGATGCCTCGTGTTTTATGTTCAGTATCTTATCACAGGTGTGGCAGCCCTAGGTGGAGGCAGGAACATTTTATATTCATTCTGATTCAGATGATATCCCTTAGTTTTATTGCATTGTATAGTTGTATTGACACAGCTGTTTTGAGCTCATGTTACCAATTTTAAAAAAATATATTTTTAAACACGTGCGCGCCCAACCACAGGGTTGTACAACAGTTGATTGATCTGTTTTTGGCCTAGGGTGGAAAGAGAAGCGTTAAACAGGTCTTGTTACATGCACCTGCACTTCAGATCCTCAAGTGATTGTATGGCAAGTTTAAAGTTTTTAAGTTTTGTGGTATTTCTGTTTGGAGCAACTGAAAAATTGCAAGTCACAATATCAGGCTTCATTCAGTTACCTGCTACCTCTGTCTCAAGGGTTCACCTAAGGAGGTCCACAAGGACATGTAGGCAACATTGTGAGTGGGTGGGTGTCTCTTCAAACAGGACGAGAAAGAACTGGGATTCTAAATTCAAACAAGGTGAAGAGAGATGACAGCATGAAGGCTGATGTTGGCAAATTTTGTCAGAAAGTGCTAACATTTAATTTTCAATCAACTGAAACGGAAATACTAGAAAAGTTATTTACTTAAAAATTTCTGCATAATCATTCAAATACACAGCGCACTTATTTGAAACAGGAGCTGTACAAACCATCTCCTTCTGCAATAGGCCACATAATCGTATCAATCACCCCTGGTGTGTGAATCAGCATACTGCATGTGCATTGGCCTGCGTGTGTGTTAGTGACTGCAGCTCAACTCCAACTATAATGTGCACTTTTGCCCATATAAGCAGGGTTTGTATGTGCTTCTAAATATCTAGACATTTGTATGCTGCTCTGGTCTAGATCTCTTCCTTTGATTAAATCTTGTCCAACAAGTCACGCGTATTTCTCAAAAGCCCTTTTGTGAATGTTTCAGTTGAGGGGAACATAATCCAACAAAGCTGTGAAGCAGCAAGGGGAAAACCTCATTCTAACAAAAGGTTTACCATGTCAAGGCTTTTGTCTGTTTAAGTTGACCCAGATATGCTTTTTGCCACTTTGGTTAGCTTAACTGATTGGAGTCCACCATATGGGTCAGTCTGACTCAAAAAGACACAAAATCAGGGTGAACAGGTTGGCTTGGCTGGTACCACGTTACTGTTTTGAAATACTCTTGTTCAAAAATGGTTCATGTTAGTCATTATTAGTTTAATTTGTCATCGTACTGTCTGTATAAAAATGCTGAACTTGTGTCTGCAAGTATGTCTTTGTCCATTCTTGGCCATGTGACTCTCTTTAGTCATCTTACTGGTTTCTCAGGTTGGATGATCCTCCCATTTTCAATGCTGTTTGATTAATCCTGCCTTAATTCTTCTACTACTTATTGACCTCTTATTGCCAATGTTATGTTTGATAATGACCTGACTTTTTAAAGAATGACCTACTTTCCCTATTGAACTGAGTTTTTTTTTTCCATTTGGCATCTGTAGTGGCTATTCCTGAGCCTATGTAGCCACTATGGTGGCTGAGCAGAAGCTTCTGACTCGACACATCCAAAAAAAAAAAAAAAAAAACAATGTGCACAGAAAAAATCTTTTAAGCATAAGGCGCTATTTATTGTAACAAAAAATTTCTTCCAATCTCAAA
>JAQMCX010000054.1:2419396-2467023 GCA_029814765.1 Acanthurus leucopareius | reverse complement strand
TCCATCAGCCACTAGATGGGGATAACTCAAGAAGAACAGAAATTAATAAAAGGAAGACAATCATTCTGGCTCCTACAGCATCAGTGCTGAGTGTGTTTGATTCTTTTGAGGGTTTGTATTAATCAGAACATTTTCAAATCAAATTTTAGTTTACATAGAGGAGTCCCTTTATGAAGATGTTCCAAATCAGATTTTTTAGGCTCCATACACTTTACTTTATGTCATGAATGTGGCTTGGTTTAAAAAAGGGATGTAGCCTTTTGAGGAAATTGAGAAGAGAGTATATGCTTACATCGCCTTACATAAAGTGAAAAGTATATGGCAATAAACTTATTGCAAGAAAAGAAAACAGCATTTCAACTATAGGTAAGTGCAACACCTCATGTTACAGACTGAAATGCTGCAGGGCTTAATGTAAATAAGTGAAACACTCATGGTTTCAAAAATAAGAAATATAAGAGAAATTTGATGTCATAACTAGTGGTGGGACTCGATTAAAAAAATTAATACAATTAATTAGAGGCTTTAAAATGAATTCATCTCAATTAATCGCATATCAATATTTGACACGATAACTAACATTTTTTGTCATTTTGTTGTCTGTGCTAGCTGCAACATGTTTGGCATTTAGTGGTAGCAGAGGTTGGAAGAGCTCCAGATAGGCAAATTCTTTCTTGGACAATTTGTGCACATATCCAGATTTCCACCCGGTAGTTGTTTTCCACCCAACAAACCCAGCAACAACTTCTCGTCTTCTTTTTTCTTTTTTAAAAAATTTTATATCTTATATACACGCAGAAAATGCTCAGAGCCTAAATCAACTTGTGTGAAGAACGAAGCTTCCGCACATGGGACACCCGCCCTACAAACTAAACTACACTGGGAACTCGTGCAACGAGAAATGTTCCGCACTTTTTGCAGTGCAAAAATAAATTGCGATTAAATGCCTTATTTTTTTTTGTCGCGTTATTTTTTCTGTAATTAATTAATCGTAATTAACGTGATGAAGTACCAGCCCTAGTTATAACTTGTGACGAAAAAAGTGTCTGTGTCTTTGAAGTATGCAGCTTTTATGTTTTAAACTATATCCTTTAAACTATATGTGATTATTTGAATTTCTGTCTTATATAAGAGTATCCAAAGGAGTGTCTAAGCAAAACATTGTTAGCCTGAAGAGCTATTTCATAGCATAAAAAAAAGGTATTTTTCTAAGAAAAAAAATGTCAACCAATGTTCTTTTCCCCTCTTTAGTAATAGAATCTATTGTTGCTTGTTCTTTGCATTTGACTAACAAGAGCTGACAGATGTTGACATGAAGCAACAATATGAGCCATTATTCTCAAAGAGATGAGCTTTCAAATTTTTTGGAGCTCTACCTTGAACTGAAGTTACTTTAGCAGAATGAACATGGTAGTAAAGACATAAGCAAATGAGGGAATTTACCAAATACTTAGGTAAAGCAGAAGTGAAAATTAGAGAACAGCATGTAACAGTGTTCCCCTTTAGCTGTTTTGTTTGGCCTCTGGTAATTCCTAATTAGTCATCAAAGATTTGCACTAGTTGTTTTTCTACCACACAAAGTATCAACTCACATATGTATACTGCCAGTTGGCAGCCATACTGGTGGGATACTTGAGCTATAAAGATTAAGTAAACGACAGGCGTCAATGGCGCTCCAGACAGCTAACATACCCCACTGTGAGCTGGCTGGAGCTAAGAAAGTGTTATGGTGTATTGAGTTTTTGATGAGCGGTTATCATTATTTTTGTCAATAAGTAACTTTGGTCAGGAAGAGGAGCTACTGCGGATACAAGGGGCTTCAGAGTAGTTAACCTTCTTCTTGGTAGTGTGTGTAAGAGCCATATTGATACTAATATTGATATTGCTATTGCCAATAATAGTTAAGTAGTTTTTCTTTAAAAAATGTTGAAATGCTCCTTTAATGATGCTGCTAGTGACATTACAGCTCTCAGCTTGGAGACCAGGTTAAGCAGCCTAAGGAGCCAGACAGTTTTTTGACCATGAGCCGAGTTGAGCCAAAAGAGAATCTTGTAACTTTGTTTTTGCTTCTCAAGTAAAGTTTTTAAACCGAGTTACTGCCTCAGGAGATTCTTTTGTGTCAAGCTTATTGCCAAGGGACGGCTTAATAGTAGTGGTGAATGTGGGGTAATGGATGGAGGAAAGATTGCCACTACAGTGTGCATGGTTATATATTGTATATTTCAACAACGGTTTTGACATAGTGCATTAAAAAGCAGTGGTAAAGGATCTATGGCAAATAAGCAACTAGTGGTGCTGTAGGTAACTGTTGTTGACAAATGACAGTTGTCATCTGTGACTTCAACACTGTAAAGCAGTAGGTGAGCAGCATCACTAGAACAACAGCCATGCAGCAATGGCAAGAGGCGGAAAGAACTGTGGATGAACATCCCTAAGCTTGTCCACAATCAACAGTGTGGGAATATCAAAAAAACAGCGCAGACAGATTTGTCTTGCCTTGTTAATTGTTGTTAGAAGAATTTTAAAATATTTAGAGAAGAAAAGATTGCTCTATCAAGCAGTGGCTAAAGCTCAGTGAAGCTAGCTGCAGTTTAGTCCAATCAAATCAGCTTATTTGTAAAGCCTTTCACAGCCAATCAAAATGATGCTATTTCACTTAGCCCTATCGGCCCCGCCTACATTGTTTTTATTAACTCTTTGACCATAATTAATAATTGTAATTGGAATAAAAAGTGTAATATCTCATGCGAGTATTCGTATACTTTCATGGAGAATTCGAATATTATTAAAATCCAGTGGTCATAAATGAGCGCGGTCCTGCGGCTCCAACAGCTGCGGCTCGTTACTCGCTTGGTGGGCGGGGCTTGGCGGAGTGATTCGAACAAGCGGAGAATGGCGGAAGGTCTACGTTGTGTGTCTTAAATTACTCTAATTTTACTAAGCCTAGCTCTTTTTAAGATGTCATCATGAAATGTTAAAGCTAACAAAACAAGTTTTTTTTTATTTTATCAGAAACAATTTTAAGTCCACCAACATTTTGAAGGTATTTAGTAAAGCCACTGATAGCTAACTTATTGACAGCCAACCAACGTTGAATATCGTTGCTACTATGAATGTGGAGGGTTCACACACCCCTCAGCTCTGAGTAACAGGACTCCTTAACGTGTTGTTACCGGAGGTTAATGTAGAAAAAAAAATCTAAGGCTACATCAAATTTAAATTAGACAAGCACTTACCAGGAGTTGTATCTTTCCTATTTTGGTTAAGACTAACCGAGTCCACACACTCTGAGCGCTTAACTCCCGTCGTGTCGCTACAGAGGGGGAAAATAACCAATCAAAGTCTGGTAAGAGCCAACAAGCTGATCCACAGATATATCTAAAAAAAACTAGCCCCTCGTAGAAGAGCAAACTTTTAAATGAATGAGTCTCACTGGTCAATCATGGATGAAGGCGGCAGGTTTGAAATTCTCTGAAAGGACCTAAGGTAGGACTCCTTCAGAGCGGTGGTTGTGGGAGTGTCATGGGGGTTTTAACCTGGCACCTGAAACTAAACACAGCCACTCCTCTCACTGTGCCGTCCTGCAGTTTTACAGTGTCCTCTGTCTTCAGAATATCGGTTGCCTTTGAATGGAGGACTTGCTGGGACCCAACAGACCCTGCTACACCCCACCCCCCAGATACAATACATTCAGTCTAAAGCGTTCATCGTGGGGTCTGTCTAGTAACAGATTATAGGAAGTGCTGGCAGCATATGGAGTGGCTGACAAATGCACATCAGTGTAAAAAGCGGCATGCCGTGTTCCATGTGTGCAGGATCAGTAGCGTTTTGTGGCCCCTCCTGCGGAAATGCATTGTATTATTCGCTTCACTTTTAGGCATGGCTCGAGTTTGGGGTTTTTTGAAGAATGAAGCAGTTTATTCTCACATTGGACAGCCATCTTAAAATTAACTTAGAAAGTTCAGTGCATGTGGATCATGAGAGCTTTGATAATTATATGAAAACTTGCACACAACTAAACAATCAGAATTCTGCTACTCCACCTAGACAAAAAAAAAAACAACAACACATGCACTTAATGGTTTCTCTCATGACAACCAATGTGTTGTGTTGACACCTCTGCTCATCATGTCATATATTTTTGTTATTTTTTCCACAGACAATCATCAATTTGCCTGAGGAAAGCACTAAACCATTGCATCCCAGGCAGCCAGGTAAGCTGTTGGTTGGTTGTTTCCATGTCAGTATGCATGTTTGATTCTTGGAAAATGAAGCGTTAGATCATATTGAAAACTTGCAGCTGAATAAATGCATAATTCTAGTTTCCTCTTGACTGATTGTCTAAGTTTCTCCGCCTTTTTTCTATGTTTTTATCCCAGTGGTCCCCAAACCAGGCCGCCGCAGAAAGCCCATGACGGCCCCAAAGACTCAGAAAGATAAGGCATCCAAGAGGAAGAGAGTATTGTTTAGTGTCCTGGCAGTTGTGGTGATACTGGGCATACTGACCACCGCAGCATACTTCAGTGAGTCACAGTTCCTGACAGTAGTTGCCTCCTACAAAGGATATACACATACACCATTTCCATTTCCATTATATTGGATTAACATGTTCTGCAAAGGTGTAAAAAGCATAGTGTAATCAAGAGCCACTCTCTGTTTATCAAATCATCCAAACAAAATGCTGTTTAAACTTATGATCTGTTTTTCTCTTCCAATGTGCCACTCCTTTTGCCTGCAGTCAAGGTGCTAATTGACAGCAAGTATTTCTTCTGCAAGCGTTCAGTGAAGTTCATCCCAATAGATCAAGCCTGCGACGGGATAGATGACTGTGCAGGGGGAGAGGATGAAATCACCTGTGTGTCAAGCTTTACGGTCAACACTACCTTTCCAGGTAGAGCAAAACAGAGTCAATTTGGTTTTAATTAGATTGTTTTTCTAATTGGTTTTCAAATTTTGTCTTCAGATTTAGTTAAGTGTCATCTAGTTTTCAGTCTTGGTTTGCTTGCCAGAGCTTAGCTTTTTTTTTTTTTTCAAAAATGGTTTGGTGTTTAGTTGTCTTGTTCACATTAGTCAACTCATAGTCATGTAGACAGCCCACTCAGTCTCAATAAACATATGCACTAATACACATCAAAGTTGTTCAATGCCTAACAATGTTTGTCAGTTAACTAATACTCAAACTAAAAACATTTCCTGTATATTTTAATTTTTTTTACTCAGTTTAGTAAGTTTGAAGTTTTTTTATTTTGCTTACCTCAAGTACTTTTTTTTTCATGCCTGGTTTTGTTTTTTTTAGCTCAGTTTAAGTCGACTGTAACAGCCTGAAAACAAACACCTGACTCTGTCTTGTTTTGCCTTCACAGACACAAAAAACAAAGCTTTGAAAAAAAAATGATTCATCTTGTCTTCTTCTTTGCCACTCCTCCCTCTAGTGCGTCTCACATCAGCTGAGCATGTCCTGCAGGTGTACAGTCCTGGCTCAGGTTGGCGGAGTGTGTGTAATGACGACTGGACCCTGCAGCACTCACAGACAGCCTGTAAACAACTGGGATACACAAAGTGAGTTTACACCCACCAAAGATGATGAGTAACGTTGCAAACTAAATGCCTTGTTTACTTGAAATGAAGCTTTACCTTCTATCTCAACAGTCAACCTCAAAGCACCAGTGTCCCAGTGGGCAGTTTGACATCTTCCCTGAAAAATGGACCATTCACAGCTGTCAGTCCTGGGACTTTGAACACACCCATACATCAGGCCACTGTTGATCGGTGAGAAAGGCCAAACTGTCATCAGCTTAACAGATCATGACATTATTTTTCATTGCAACATAAATTCATCAAATCATCAAAAAAAAAATCATTTCTTTTCAGGAACTCCTAGTGTTTGCTTCTGCTTTTTAACAATACTTCTACTGACAAGGCTGACAGAGACACAGCTGCTGACAGAGAGCTAATCATCTTTGAACTAGTCCCCATATCTGTTTGCTAACGGAAAAACTTCGCTTTTATTTTCCCTTCGTGCAGATCACATGTCTCTTGCACAGATGAGTCCTGTTATAGTTTGTGTTCTCACAGTTTCTGTTCCCAAAAAAAAAAAAATTTCCACAGGTTTTATTTTAGTCTTTGTTTCATCCCATACGAAAGTGAGCAATACAGTCAGGTATTTCACCCACACTAAGCAGAACTGAAACAGAGACAAAGTTCAGTGTGGTAAGGTTAGGCAACATTTGATTGTGTTCTTTGTCTGTTTAACTAATTGTGCGGCTGTCTGAGGTACATGTGTAACTAATCGTTCAATGTGATGCCTTTTTTTTACCAACAGGAGTGTGTGCAAATCCAACTCTGTGGTATCTCTGTCCTGTTCGGGTGAGTTTATTTTCAGAAAAGCTACCACCATCACCAACATTGTTTAGTGTTTACAACGAGGCAGAGAGGTGTTTTTGGGTGGAGGGGGGGGTGTAAGATGACATGCTTGTATGACAAGTTTCACACTGGCAGGCTCATACAAGTCTAAAGTTAGCAACAGCTAACTCTTACTTAGCAACACATGACAGAGTACTCCACTTCAGTCTCAGTGACAAATCAAAACAAGGAAAGAAACTCACCTGACCAGAACTTAACTGGTTGAATAACATAATATAGATTTATAAATCAACAAAGACATAAAAATAAATAAGGTAGTTTTGAAATGAGCCACTGTGAAGAAAAAAATCTTCTTTAACTGAAAGATATTTCTGTTTATCAGACTGTGGAGATGTGGGCAATCAGGACCGCATTGTCGGGGGGACAGACGCTGTGATCGAGGACTGGCCCTGGCAGGTGAGCCTGCAGCAGGGAGGCCAGCATGTATGTGGAGGCTCGCTGGTGTCACCGCGTTGGGTTGTCACTGCTGCACACTGCTTTACTGGGTCAGTGCAATTTTCATTTTCGCAAGTTCTATTGAATTCTATTTGTAAAGGAAATACGTAAACAAATGCTCACACTTCCTCTTTGCTCTCCTTTTTTGGGCCTTGCAGTAGTAAAAAGGAATTGAGCCGCTGGAGAGTTGTGTCAGGTCGCACATTCATGGGTACACTTGGAGGTTCCTACGTGGACAGGATCATATTAAATGGAGACTACGATCCAAGCGGCAACGACTACGACATAGCACTGATGAGACTCAGCAGCCCTATCACTGTTGGAGGTTAGAGTTTGATTTGATACATGAAAATACATAAAAACAGGACCCCTTAATGATTCATTATGTTTCTTAGCATATTTGTAAATTAAACTTTAGAGTTTGAAATTAGAAAATAGGTCTATTTGCTTGAATAGACCTTTAAGGGAAAGTGAAGACATTGTATAATCAACAGGCTTTAGTATTTTGCCCTCTAGTGGTTTATATGTCATACAGCAAACTCTTTGCTATTGACCATACTCACTTGATAATTGAACTTTACCTTTTACCTGCCAGTGCTACAAAAAAATGACATAAACAAAAAAATCACCTTTATAAAGGCTAACATTTTTAAAATGAGTGCACTGCTGCTGTCTTTCAGAGAGCCGCATGCCAGTTTGTCTACCTCCTAAAGCCTTTGGCCTTCTTGCTGAAGCCTCCATGATTGTGACTGGATGGGGTCACCTGGAGGAAAATGGTGAGAAACCCTCCAAAGTACATAAGCCGTCACCATTATAATGGAGTGCCAACTTTTTGACCAGAAAAGTCAACTTTTCTCCAGTCACCTCTACAACTCAACTGTTGCATCCTTGTTCTGCGTGCAGGTGAGGTTCATCCTTCTCTTCAGAAGGCCTCTGTCCCTCTGATAGACCAGGCTGTGTGTTCCAGCTCCACAGTGTATGGCAACTCCATCACCCCAAGGATGATCTGTGCTGGTTTCCTGGAGGGGAAAGTGGATGCCTGTCAGGTAATGACCCACTAAAAGAGTTTTTTAGTTTTAACCCTTTAAGCAGTTAAACTTGTACTGGCCAGCTGTTCACTATTAGTTTTGGTTTGGATATTGAAATGTTGTTTTAATATATAAACCACAGGGGGACAGTGGGGGTCCTTTGGTGCACTTTAAGTCCTCTAGATGGTATCTGGTAGGAGTGGTAAGCTGGGGTGTCGGCTGTGCCCAAGAGAGACGACCAGGCGTTTACAGCAACGTTGAGGAGATGCTAAACTGGATTCGCACAGTCATTGACGTAAGTGTTGTGGTGATAGAAGTGTCAGTATGGTTCACTTACAATCTTTTTTTCTTTGGCTAGAGGTTCGAGCTAGGAAGAAAAGTTTGATTATAAACATGAAACTACATTATTTACTGTATGAAACTGACTCCAAGAGGCAGGCAATTACTCTACCAAGGTTTATATAGACAAAAAAGAGAACTACATGCATTAAATATGGGGATTTTTACTTTATCTCTGCAGAAAGAACCCTGAGGTCCCCCACTGTGACAAGCAGCCACCACATGACTGCAGCCAGTCCAGTATGGACAGACTGTGGAAGGAGAAGAATGCTTTTGTTTCTATGTGGTTGACTGAAGGTTGGAGACAGATCGAGAGAAAAGAAGAAGTGGAAGAGCGATCTCAGCCACAATGCAGACAAACTGTTAAACACAGCCTTGTGCAAAGACACTGCACGTACACACACACGTTACTCAAACTTTATTTGGGTGTGGTTTGTGCCATTTCAGGTTCTTATCTCAGGGGACGAGTATACTTATGTTTTGCGTCGCTTGTGTCGCCACTCTGATGTTTTTAGCTTTTACAACGTTGTAATTGGACCAACCCAGTTCACTGTTTTATGCATTTTTATAGCAATATAAAATGAAAACACAATATTTGAGCACTGCCACTGACCTGATAACTCAGCAATAAGTGGTCAAACTGTTTTCACTGTGAGGGCCACGTTGGCAGACAGAGTATATTGTGATATACAGAGATATTGAAGTTCATTTGATAAATAAAGGCGACATATGGGGCATCCCTGTGCAATACTAAAGCCAGTAGAAGTCAGCATTAAGTCTCAGGTTTATTGTAAAAGTGATGCCAGAAGGTCTGAAGTCCAGGAGTTTAATGCATATATGGTGCTGCTTCAACTGATCCAATGTGTCCATATTAAAGGTAAAATGTATGTTTTGCATCACGGATGTTGTACTTTCTGGTGCAGATTTACATGAGCACTTTATATAGAGAGTGAGAAATATGTGACCTTATCATATGTGCAAATGATTCTAGGAACTAGTCTGATTATGCACGGAAGACTATAACCGAGATCACACTGCCTCCACATTGAGTTTCAAAGTGCATTCAGATAATGTAGCGTGCCTTCAGGAAACTCCCTCCTGGGCAAAATAGCGAGAGCAGTGGTAACTTTTTAAATTTTTGCACTCAGGCAAACCATTTCATTTTTTTTTTTTTCATTTTAAAGTGATAATTTTTATCAAAGTAACAATACTCATTAACCTGCATTTTTTTAATCAGTCTCTGGTCTTCAGATTTACATAAGTGAATTCGAACTTCTAAATCAAGAACTTGGTTAACTTATTGTATTATAATGTATGATAGGACATGAATAGCATTTCATTTTAAGGTGTGTATACAGTATGGTGACTGCCTTGGAGGTTGGTAGCATGGTGGATTTTGTGTTTTCTTTGTAAATCTTTGTAAATAGGTTGTTAATTTAATAAAGACATTTTTTCTTTAACTTGGCAAGTGGAACAGTTGTTATGTTACACAACTGACTTGGAGTTTGTGCAGGAAACTGGATCTTTCCTTTTTCCAGTCAGTGTTGTCCTCTTCCCACGCACACACCCTCTGACCCACAATCATCAAAAGATACACAAGAGGACACATTTACACCATTATATAAATTCTGTAAAAACCATGCAAATGACTGTTCTCATTTCAATTTTTTTACACAGTCAGTGAAAAATACCTTACCATGCAAGACACTTAAAGAATCAAATCATTTTCATACATTTAATGTAACTAAAAAAGAAAGTTTGAAATGAGTGTTTTCAAACATCTGCCTTGTCAGGCTGCATCTTGAAAATACTTCATCTAAAAATTGCGATACACCCACACGTTTTTCCACTTCCTCATGTTTTTCCTCAGTCACCCAGTGCTTTTCTTACACTGCCCCTCTGTGGTGAACAGATGTCATTTTCTGTGTCCAGTTTTCCATCTTTACCACAGGCTTTGTATTTCTACTTCTATCTGCTGTAGAAGTCAAAAGAGCACAACAGAAGGAAAAAATAAGGGGCCAGAGCTCCATTGGTGCTTGGACTCCTAAAATGTTATGCAATCAAGTAATAATTAATTCACATGAGAAGTAACAAAACACAGCAAAGGACACGACCTTTGAGAGGGAGACACCGGCTATAAGTCAAAAACAAAGAGACAGTTGATTATAAATGAAATCGTTTATTCTTTCCTGAATATCAGAGAACTACAAATGCTAATAACAAAACCCAACATAGACCAATGCCGCTGCACAGTAGCAGACACTCTCCGTCAGTTGGTGAACTGAAGCTGGTGTCAGCTGGTGGCTGACAAATGATGAAGTGAAAACTGCTGCGTACACCTTTAGCCTAGTCCTTTCACCAAAACCATATGATTAGATGGTTTAACCCTAAGCAACGTTAGCTGATCAACTTAATTATCAGTTTTACACATTGGGAGACTGAGTGATATGAAATCTGAAGCATGCACTTCAGAAGTCTTTCAGAACAACAGTGCAGCAGCTCACTTGGGTAAATAGCATTTATACATTTTTATTGAAAAAACAGCAACATTAACAAGTGTTACATGATGGATGCTCTCATGGTTATCTGCATCATCTACGGCTGGGGCCTTTGAATGGGTTATCCTGTATCAAGAAAAAAAGATGGAGATGGAACAGGATTAAAACTATCTGTAGAGGAAAACTGACAAGATAATTAAGTCAACTTCAACTTCGGCAAGCAGATATTTAATGGGTTGTATGAGATTAAGCGTGGGCTTACACATCCTTGCATTTCTGTTATAAATATACGACCATCTTCCCAGAATACAACATGGTTACACAGTAATCCCACTTTTAAGGTCAAGTCACTTTTCACCAATGGAAAAACAATCACATAATCTGATGCCCAGTAGTTTAGACATGTGCTTCTTCTTTTCTCTGATGTCTTTTTACCTCGTCATCATCATCACTGTCGTCAAATGCAACTCCTTTAGATGACTGGCTCTGACTCTGAGAGCTGTACTTAGTGAAGGATGACGATGATGATGCTTGTCTGTGGTAAAAGAAGAACAACCATCGTAGTTTGAAAATACACAACTGGTGAAGGAAAGAGGGAGTGGAAGAAAACATGTTGTGTGTGATCATTAATAGACAACAAACAGTAGGAGTTAACTCTGTTCCTCACATATTTCTTTTCTTTTGAAGGATTAAAAAACTTTTAACAAACAAACTGATTGACAAATGAATTCTACCTTGGAGGGGGAAGGGTAGTTTTCCTCACAGGTATGTCTTCATCTGAATCCTCAATGGTGATCTGGGGTCGGACAAAGATTAGAAGCAACAATGACGGACGGTTCAGTTCACATAAAGATTAAAATCAAGGAATTTTGTGTGTCTGACTTACTTCATCTCTTGTATAAGACTTGGCAGCTTGAGTCCGAAATGATTTCTGGGGTGAAGCTTGAAACGCTGAAGAATGTGATAAAGAAGAGGCAAGAGAGAGAGAGAGGCAAAGAGGAAACTGAAGCTGGTGTCAAATAATTTATTCATACTCTTAAAATATATAAAATAATATGGAAAAACATAAATATATACTTGTGTGCATTCTCTGTGATGTTTTGCTTTAGCATGTTATGAAATCAACACTTTGCTTGTGTGTCTTTACAGCATTGCACTAATACCTTGCATAATGGTTCTGCTCTGGGTTGCTGTTGATGATTTCTGAGAACGGCCCCGACCGGCTGGCTTCGGTTCAGTGGCAGTGGCACCTGGATGGACATATGAAGGATTTATTTTGCAACGCACAACATCATTATGTACAATCCGTCATTGTCGTTATAATAAATATAATGGACCCCAGTTAAATTGAAAGTTGTTCCTGTGCCACATGAGTGTCACACTTTACTCAAAGGGTGTTGCCTATTTTGTTTAGATCTTTGTCAAACCTGCTCTCGTGTATAACTTCTCAGCCAACGAAAAACTGTAAACACTGAAGCCAACCTTTAACTGCTTGCAGCTGTAGCTCCTCCCCTTCTTCATAATGTTATGTTTATTTTGAAGCAGCAGTAGGAAATTATGACTTTGATTATGGGCTCAGTTTGCTTAATGCTGATTTTTTTTTCACCATTTTTTAACACTTATAAGTCAACGTTTCAATGGTGAAAATGCATGACAAAGTCTAAAGAGTTTGACTTCCCTCTACTGGAGATCAGGAGAAATGCAAGTTAGCAGTATTATATTTATAACTGTGTTGATCACAGCATGTAAAGTTATGAATATAACTTTCTACAATCTTTTCACATTATGTATATACATCTATAGCAACATCATTACATCAGTGTATACATTTTACTATTACTCACCAGGCTTTTGTATTATATTTTACACATATTGAGTTTTATTCCTATATTATAGCTACTTTATTATTGTGTGTCTCAATTTCTAATTAATTTTGTTTCACCTATGTGGTTTTTCTTCATACATATTTTTTTACGTTATTGTAAGAACACAATTTGGGGGAGAGATCAAATTTAATTATTTTGTAGAAAATAAAAGAATATGAATTTGTTTATTTTATAAGGAGCTTAGAGTGAACCTCTCATCCTGTAAGTATAGCCTATTATAATACCTGGCTATCCATTTTACAGTTGACGCGCATTCTATTAAACGGCTGTCTCTTATTTCCTTTGCAATAACCTACTGTGTACACAGAGCATTAGTATTGGTTCTGCACTGCCGTCACACAGAGGTCTGCGTCTGTGTGTGTTGGTTTAACTTGTAACTCTGGCACTCAGTGGTGTTTGCTTTGAGTCATTTACTTGTGCCAAGCCTGCAACCCTGAATAATCATTCAGAACATTGATTTACCACTGTCCCTCTCTGCACCTCTATTTAAATTATATACTCATGAATAGTAAGATCACTCACCTCTCCCCCTTCCCCGGCCACCCCGTCCTCTGCCTCCCCGCCCTCTGCCTCGTGTAGGGGGAGGGAATGGGGCGGAGCCTTCATCAGAGTCCATAGTCACATTAGCCATCTCATCGAACATATCCACATCTCTGAGGTCGTCACCACGCTCCAGACGGTGAGCTTTGGCCCTGTTCATAGCCTGAGGACAAGAGAAATGAAGACCACAAAGTTAAGCACAACACAGACTACACAGCATGTCAGGCTTGTGTGCGTTCATTACTTACTTCTCTGATATCATTCTCCTCTTCATTTGTGTTTTTTTTGGAGTCTCTGAATCGCTGAATCTAAAATTGTTAAAACACACACTCTTACATTGTCATATAACTTCAGCATCATCTGCAAAACTCCCCCTGTGAGCCCAACCCACTAACCTCTGTGTCTATATCCTGCTCTGTGCTTACTCCCCTGGCCTGCAGGTGTCGCTGTGTCTTCTCTAACTGGTAAGATATCAGCTCCTCAATGGCGTCCCTTTCGTCTTTGTCTACAAATTCCTGAATGGCCTTTCCCATGCCTTGCTCAGTCAGCAGGGACAGCTGCACTGTCTGTGAATGTATGCACACGTAAACAGAACACACAGCAGATGAATAATAAGTGTTATGACACCCTGCAAAAATGTGAATGTGAAGCTGTGTGTGTTTACAGTACCTGTTCAGCTGCCTCAAAGTATTGTTTGACCAGGTCCTCCACTCTCAGCCCCTCAACTGCGGTGGTTTTTAACAGTTTTCCATAGTCAACATTGACCTCATCTGAAAAGCAAAACGACAGAAACATGTCAGAGAGACAATACTGCACATTGTTCCTCTGTGTATAATACAGATACGTAGCCATGTATTTAGACCATGTCAGACCTTTGATGCCCTCCTTTTGCTCACGCCGTCTGAGAAAGTGAATAATGTCTTTTGGGTTGGCCACACGGTCCACAAATTTCTGACTGAAGCGAGAAGTGTTGAACGTCTCAAAGCCTCCACTGTAGTCCACCTGAGGAAGGTAATGAAGAGGATGAGTTTGGATTTAGCATTAATAATTAGGTGTGCAAACAAGCCGCAAGAGTGTCCTTCTTACCCTCAGGCGAATAAGGGGTTTCTCTGGGGTGAGCGGACTTCCGAGTCGTTCTCTTTCAGCTTCTTCTATCATCTCTGTGACCTACAGGATGGCAGATAAAAAGAAAGAAAGAAAGATATAAGAGGGTGAAGTTGACTAAGCAAAAGATGTGATATGTGTTACTAAAATGCTTTTTCTCACTTAACGTGTTTTCAGAGACATATTTTACTTTATTGTTTATTTGTAACACCAGAAAGTTTGCAACCAGGTTTCTGTTTTTTTCCTAAAAGAAGCCAAAACAAAACAGAGCCCAACTCAGAGTATTTCAATGACCAGCAATAGCATTAAGTGGTCTGGTGTGGCCTATTGCATTCTGGATGTTGTAGGTTTTCCATCTTTTTATCATAAGACAATACAATAGCCCATTCTCCTTGTTTTATTTGGCCATGTAGCATTATTTAATAAAAAGTTCACAAATCTCTACTGGTGAAATAAGCTTAATTTTTACCTTTGCAAAGCACAAGTTCTCCACCTTCTTTGTGACCTGCGGTGTATCAGGTGTGAAGAGGTCTTCGTAGTCTGCAAGCACGACATCCTGGATGAGGAACTGACGTACTGTCTTTAAGGGGATCTTTTCCAGGTTCATCTTGCGACCTTTCACTCTTAGCAGCCCTATTTGCCTATATCCACATAAACTAATTAGTTTGAATCCCTCATCACCTTAAAACCCACTAAACATATGGTAACTATCATTCACTGTGAGTATGTGTTTGTTTTTACTTCTTTGCAGCCTCTCCAGGGGACAGAGAGGTGGCCACAGAGCTGCCAGGCTGTGTCACATAGAAGAGCTGCTGTTCATTTCTAGTTGGTGTTATCAAACACTCGTGCTCGTGGCCCCAAACCACTAAGTCAAGGAAGTCATCCAAGAACTGCTCAGGAATGTAGTTAGTGGGTCCGTGCTTACTCCTAGAAAAAGATGAGACAAAAAATACATTCAAATTAAATGTGCAAAATGCAGAATGTCAAATATTGCAATCTGAATCCCAAGATAACAAGCTAGGTCGGGGTTTGTGTCCAAATGCATGGAAAACATGCCAACATATTCTACAACCTTTTAAGAAACACTGCTGAAATTTAATTGTTTCTCCTCCTGTGCACATCATCTGTTCTGTCAAACTTAGTCTGAGATACAGAAACATACAGTGCAACACTGTGACAGTCTTTACGTTTGTCAAATGTTTTGAATATTTTGTACTGTGTGACAAAAACTAACAACTCCTCCCTCCTACAAAATGATGCACACACCTGTTTTGGTGGATGGCGAAGAGGTTAAACCATTCATCTTGGTCCTCTTTGGGGCGTAGCATTGTCACCTGGTTGTTGACAAACATCCTGTACAAACGCTCATCTGGGATAGAGCCTACACAAATACACACATACACAAACAATTTAAAATGAAACAACAGTTCTCATTTGCATTTACCCTTAAAGAGTTCAGAAAAACATTCCAAGAAAAACAAACTTACCAAGACCATATAAAGCCAGTTTGGAGTTGCCTTTCTGCATGAGGATGGGGCTAATCTCAATCCTCTCCACTGAATGGGAGTGACCAAAGTGATTGATCAGTCCAGAAGCACTCAGTAGATCCAAGGCACACAAACCTTCAGCCTAGAGGAAAATAAAGTAACCATAACAACAACACAACCACTTAAAAACAATGAAACAAATAAGCACAAATAAATGTACTTGCTGGAAGCAACTCACCCCAGTTGGGTCATCGTGGTTTCCGTGAATGCTGAATACAGGAATAGAGATGTTGAGGTTTTCATCCTGATAGTTCACCCAGGGGAACCTATGACACATCTAACATTAATATAACATCCATTCAATATTGATGCAATGTTTTTCAATAATGACTACAAAAACACAGCAAGACTGACTGAGTAGTGTTGAAGTTGACAGTCTGATCACTGAGAATGTTGAACTGTATGGGCGAGTCTCCCATACAGTACTGTCTCAGCATAGTGATGCAGCTGTGGAGGCATCTGCGTGACGGCTTGTTGTCATGGAACAAATCACCTCCCAGCAGGATGAAATCAACCTGCAGGCCAAAATATAAGCAAAAAGATAGTAGTGGGCATTTTTAACGGGTAGACTTTGACAATGTCCATTCAGGCAGGAAGGTGTAAAAATCTATACAAAAATGTGATTTACTGATCAGTCTTTCATCTTACTCCCACACACCAACAAACCTACCAGCATGCACTTACCTTATTTGTTTTGGCACATTTTAGGATCTCATTTAGTGTGTTATAAGAGTCACTGCCACGGATAGCATCCTTCTCGAGGTAGCCCAGGTGAATATCTGTAGCAATCAGGATCTTGAACGTATCCTCATCATCGCTGGAAAAAAAACACAAACAATACAGTAATGACAAAGACATACAGCTCACATATTAAATCATTCACAACCTAGATATATATTTTACATAGGACTGCATCGTGTATTACGTGGATATAAACATTATTTACTTTTATACGGATACAGAAGCTATTGATATTTTAGTATCCCTGTTTACAACCAATACACACATCTGGTTTTACAGTTATACTCGTAAAATCACCCGACTCACATGCCGGTTTCCGAGGACATGATGATATGGCAGATTTAGTAACACCTCACAGGTAGCCGGATAAAGGTCACCCTGCAAAAATTAGAGGTTATGTTGTGATAAATTTCAGACATGCAACAAAATTACCAAGGGCTGCTGATGCGACAGCCAGAAATATTATTAATGTTCTTCAGGAGTCCTGGAAACAGCGCATATTATGGTAAACACAGTAAATAGTCAACATTACTTGAGAAATAAAAGGCTCGATGTTTACGAGAAACACACTGTGTCAGCTATATTTAAAGGATAGCTAACGTTAGTATAGCAAACTTATGTCTGGTTCGTAAAACAGGAGCTCACACAGTGATTTGTAATTGAATGGTTACAAAACTGAACGCTCTTGGGAGAATGATGAATTAAGACAGTGTTAGCTTTCACTTTTGCAAAAGAACAAGTAAGAGCCATTTAGCACCGTGATAGCTAACACCAACTAAGGTAATAACTACATATTAGTTGAGTCCATCTCACAGTAGAAATGTGTCTTATACGAATGAATAACTAATATTTTTAAGTATGCTATAAGCTACAACGTGGGAGAAAGCTATGCAGAAGCCCCGCATGCTACCCACCTCCTCTTTAGTCCCAGGATGGTAAACTTTCCGTAAAATTCCCGGCAAGTCTTGCAAACCCTGTCCCCGCCCCTTGCCGATGGCTTTGAGTTATTGTAGTTTTAATATGAAGCATTAGCGTTCTAAACTGCAGAATCTCCACCAAGGAAAAACTACATTTCCGGGAAGCAAGAGATGTGCGTTTGCTTCATACCTAAAGATAAGCCGATCGTCTCGTCTTCCAAACGCATCCGAACAGGGTATATGCGCAGCCCTGACGGGGCAAGCAGGGTGAAGTATCATTCTAACCCCTCAGATACCCTGGCTCCAGCTTTGACAAGTGATGTTTTCTTTACTCAAACCCACATTAGCACTAGTAGCTGCAGAAACGGCATCAAGCTAGCAGGCTTTCATTCGTTTTTGTTTTTTTTTTTAAACTTTGCATTACCTTTATTTGAAAATAACTTTAGCATATTTTGAATGTTTTCCTCCTGGTTCAGTGAAAGCGAGTCAGACTGGATTGGCTGCATTTAAATGGAGACTGTGTCAAAAACAGCCGGTGCAGATGCTACGCGGGAGAAGGTAGCTTTACTCGCAAATGCTTAATTTTACTTAAAATGAAGACTCGAGGCTTTTCGCAGCCGTTTAAATTTAGCTAACTTAGACTTCATGAAAAACTACCTAGCAGCGGTTGCTACGACTCAGGCAAGCTAATGGTGCAGACCTAGAAAGTATGCTGAAGTCTCAGCCTTATGTGATGTTTTTGACTTGAGCAGCGCAAACAAATCATGTTGTCATGCGAAGTTCAGTTAAAGCGTGAATTCAAAGTTTTTGGTTATTGCCTATGATGAAACATCTGTTACTATTACAATAACTGCTGTATATGTCAGAATAGGATTTATGCACTACACTTTTTCAATGTTGTGGATGTTTTTTAACATTTAGTCCTGTTTCTCTGCAGGAGCTCTTTTTACTACGGCCCAAACCAGCCAGTGGAGTAGTATCTGACAGCCTGTCACTCCCATCTTACAAAGACTATCCTGCTCACCGTCCTTTCATCAATAAGCTTGTGTATCATACACCCCAAACACAAACACATCACACACGTCAGTCCTTCCGCCCATCGTCACCCAGCAAGGCATTCCCAGAGACCAGCAGTGCAGGTACCTTTGAATTGTGCAACTGTGTAAGTTTTTCTTAAAGAGCAAGGGAATTCTGTCTTTGCAAAGTTTCCATTAAGGCATTGTGGTGTTTCAAAGCTCCATGGTTACACCCTGTGCAACATGATGCCTGCTACTTGAATGTCTTAGCAGCACTGACATCCATTCATCCTTTCGCATTATCCTCTCTAATTCCCCATTCAACAATCCTATTCTTCCATCCATATTTAAACATCATATAGTAATTTCCTGGCTATGTTTGAAATCTATCAGAATATCTCTTATAAAAATTATATTCTTGTATTTAACCTCTCACACACAATCAATGTGTGTGTGCGTTTGTAGCTATCCTGTCTGCCTTGAGGAACCTCCAGGAAAAGATCAGGAGGTTGGAGTTGGAGAAAGGACACACACAGCTCAGCCTGCACACTATGGGGAAAGAAGCATCATGCACACATCTGCAGAGTGATAAAGTCACACAGAGACTCTCAAATGATCAGTCAGACACTGAGAGAAAGATAAGTGGCCAGTCAAGCTGCAATCAAGGTGGGTGCACAAATAAGATGCTCTAACTTTAATTCTGATGTTGTGTATATTTCCTCTTTTCCCTTATTTCATGTGTCTGATGGTGTCACACTGCCTCATTGACAGTGCTGATCAGCCACCTGGCTGCTGCAGAGTCTCGCTGTGTGAAGCTGGAGCGACAGCTGGATCACATGAGAAGGATGCTGCGCAATGCCAAGGCAGACAGAACCAGCCTGATCAAACAGCAGGTTAACATAGTGCTCCTTTAGTCATAGGCTGCGATGTGGATGCTTATGCCTCTCATCAAAAATACACAAACAACACTGTGTGTATGAATGCTTTAAGTTAAAGCCACAATAGTGCCACAATCGTGTGTGTGTGTTTGAGAAAGAGTAGATTTTGTCAAACTGTATTTTTTTGTTCTTCATGGTTTCAGGTTTCCATGGAGACAGCCAAGCCTGCTGCTGCTGACACAGTGTCTGAGCATGCCCAGTTGGAGAAGCTGGAGCGACTGGAGCAGGAGTATCTTCGGCTGACACGCACTCAAAACAATGCTGAGGTACACACAAAGACACAGTAAAATGTCAGTTAAAGAAGCTACCATCTGAAATTGTACATTTCTGTGCAGACCAAAATGACACTGATTCCTCAAGCTGTCTCACAGCCTCTTTGTTTGCAAACAAAACAAACATTCATTAATGAATATTTACTTTGTGGCTGCCAACTTTGGGTTAAGACCACATTCTTTTCAAACATACATCTTACCTTAAGAAAAAAAATATCACCTTAAGATTGGTACCACAATGATAATAATCTCTTAATATGTCAGATGAAGATTCACCAGCTGGAGATGAAACTACAAGAGGAGGAGCACCAGAGAAAGCTGGTCCAGGATAAAGCCAATCAGGTGACAAAGCTTTCATTTGTATTTCTCTGTAGCTACCACTGACTATTGATGGCTAGTAATATTTAGTAGATTCGAAAGAAAGCTTGTGTTGCATTGCATTTGAACTGAGCAGTCAAAATATTTGAATTCCTAGTTAGAAATAAGAACTGACAAGTTTATGACTCAAAAAGTCAAAACAACCTCAACAACTTAAACCTAAAAATTCAAAAGAGCTGCTCCAAGCAGCCAGGGAAAGCTGTAGTAATACACTGTTTATTATGACTTCTGTTTGTGTTCCCCGTAAGAGATCTTTGTTTTACAACTTGTCATAATGAAACAAGGTCAGCTTGGTTGTGATGTTCATCCTGCTCCAGTTCCGACATTTCAAGTAAACGGAACACAACATTAGTCTTTTGTTTATGTACTGTTTCCTTTATGCTAAATGTAAACATTTAAGTTTGCCACACACTCACGCATCATTCCTTACAGGTGTTTTTCTGTGTGTGTGTTTCTTAGCTACAGACAGGTTTGGAGGCCAATAGAATAATGCTGCAGTCAGTGTCACCTCACCTGTCCATCAGACAGTCCAAAGAAAAAAAGTCCAATTCAAAGGTAAAGCATGTCACCGGGTGAGGTTAAGTGTTTTCCTTTTGCTTTGAGTATGATGAGAAGGTTCTTTCCCTCTGTACATGCAAGTGCGTAAACAAATGTACTAAAACAGCTGTAGTCTAGAGCTTCCCACCAGTGTGAGTACATCTGTAAATATCATGTTACATCAGATAGAAAGGAATTTAAATGCATTTGTTAGACTATCAAGATTAATTCTTAAATAGGATGAAATGGATGGAAATTCACTTTCCCCTACTTTGGTTTTTTATCATGAGAATAAGAACACATTTCTTTTCTATGCTTGGTGTAATGAAGAAATCCATATTTTGGGGGATATTAACATGTTATACTCCCAAATTCGAATTGTCCTAAGGATGCAGCTACTATAGTTTATGTTTCTGTTCTCTTTCCAGAGGTCTTCACCCCAACACTCATCCTACACGCAGCCACACTACAGACTGAGCCTCAAAGATGTCCCCTTTGTTGCTGGAACGGTAGGGGCATGCATGCTTTAATGATTTTTTTTTGTGATCAGAATAAATTGTATGCAGTTTTTAATGCTGCTCTTCCTTTACATTGCCTCTCTCTTCATCTCTCTATCCCCTCTCCTGCATGGCTTTCAGTCAGTAAGCTGCAGCCACTCTGTCCGAGCAAACGTCCAGTCAGTTTTGTCCCTGCTGAAGCGCCACCAGCCACACCTCTGCAACAGTCGTGTCCTCTACAACAACCCAAAGAGCTATGAGACAGGTGGTAGTAGACACTCAGAGAGTTCCTCGTCTTCTTCATCATCTGCTAGTGAGGAAGAGCTATCAGAACTGCTGCAAGCACTACAGGAGGAACTGCAACTTATGAGCTTGTGAGTGTAGCTGCACATAAGCTCTGTAAGGAGTGACTTGCTTGAAATAGTACTAAGTTTGATTCTGTGTGTCTGCATGTGTGTGTTTACAGTGAGCAGGACGAGTTGATGAGGCAGGTGGAGGCCAGTTTCTCTGAACAGGAGAGAAAGGAACTTCAGAGGGAGCAGGAGAGGCTGCTGCTGAAAATGGAGAGGAAAGGAGAACAGATCAGTAAGCTCTACAAACACAAAACACAGGTAGGTTCTTACACAAAAACAAGTTCAGATCATGTACAACCACACTGCAAAAGCAAGAATAAGTTTTGTGATGAATGTCCTTTATCCATTCTTGTCTCATGTTTAGGTAAAGAAATTAAGAAAGGAGGCGAATTCTCGACCAAATAGTAGGAATGAAGTAAGACTCAATACCACAGTGTCCACCAGAGGTCGCTCTGCTGGAGCCCTCAAAGTCAGACCTGGAGAGAAAAGCAAGTGGAACCTGAGGCTGCTAAAGGACATGAAGGCTCTGCAGACCTCATTACGGACCTGACACCAACCAGGACATGAACACAGCACATCAGGCACATGTCATTGGTGCTACATACATGCCGATGGCCATTATTTTACCATCAGCAGAACCACTGACAAATGATCACTACAGAATATGGCAGACCAACCTCAGAACAAGTGTCCTGTAATGAATGTGTGACCTCTGATTTTTTTTTTTTTTAAAGGAATATTTACTAAAAAATCTAAAAGACCTATCAGACCTAAGTTGTCTTTAGCAGTCCACCCAAAGTGCATTTTGTCCAAATACTTCTTTTTGCAATTAGTGAAATTGGTGTCAAATGGCTGGTCAGAATATTTAACAGAAAAACAGGCTTTAAATGATAATTGAGTTATTCTTTGCCTTTAAAGTGACTTGTGTTTTTATTTCTGAAGTATATTGACTCAAATGTGTGCTTTGTTTTAAATCTTGATCTTTAAGTCTTTAACCAACAGAGGACAAAGCAGAGCAAATTCTTTCTGGAAAAGATATTAAAAACTTTCATTTCCAGTTTTGTTTTTCATGAAGTTTTCATAGAAAGGTCCCAGAAAAAAATGCTCTTTTTTGTTGTTTTCGTTGGTCGGCCAAAATCTCATGGTTCTAAAACAATTCTGGGTTGGTCAATAGTTACATATTCTCAAATTTCATAAACTTCCATTGAGTGGATTCAGCAGCCAGTGGTAGTGTAAAGAAACAGCAGTAATTAAGCTGATAGTGATAAAATGATGATATTTCTGAAATTTAATTTGTTGATGTGCTGAAGGACCTAAAAAATACACTGTGTCAGTTTGGTAAAGACGACCGAACCCTCTTGATTGATGTCATAGACTCTTTGCATGTGTACCTGTGTTGTGTATTGTGATAATATTATCTGTAATTATTTTTATAAATTTATATAGGTGGCTTTTGATATTTTTTGACATCATGGGTAACCTATTTTTGAGTGAAAATGTATTTCTTTGAGAAATAAAGTATTTTTGTTTGCATTATGACTACTGTACTGTTTTTTTTGGCTTTATTTGAACACATGCACTCTGCTGTGTGACTGAGTTGCTGCTGTTTGACTGTCCTCGTGGACAGACTTGTCTAATCTGCTCATGGTGCTGTTACTCATGAAGTCAGGAAAAATAAGACCAGAATAAGATTACAACTATCTGGAAACAAAATATCTGCAACTACATTACAGCAGTCTTTATTACTTAATGCTTAATTACGCCATTTTACACTATATTTACCTTCAAGCAGCTTATTTAACTCACTTTTAAATAAGGAATAACATTTATTTTGTTAGGTCGGATTTTTTTTTATCCCTTTAATATGTAACTTGTACTTCTTAACATACTTTATGAATATCCCAGAGCATATTTGCGTCAATGTTATTTTAACTCCTCCAGACCCAAAATTTACATTCTGTTGTTTAAAAAAAACTTTTGATTTTGTAAAATGAAATGTGTACAAAAAACAATTAAGCTAGATAGAATGAGCATACACTCATAATGAGTTATAGCTAGTAATTGTCGGTAAATGCCATGGAAACAGAGCTATGAATGAAACGGGTCAGGTATATGAGGCCTGTAGACATTCTAATCTCTCTCTTCTCACTTGGATCTTTGAACGAGTTGATCTGTTGACCTGCTGCAAACTCAACCTGTGACAGGATGCTTTTCTAAGAGAATTGCATCTATCAGAAAGCTTTTTGAAAAACAAATCTACTGCATCATCTGATTATTGTGGGAATACTGAGCGTTTAAAAAATTACTAGTTGTTCTTTTATCTGCAGCACCAACTTCCCCACAAGACGCAACCACGTGGATGACAGAGAAGATAACGACTAGGAGGACAGATGGATGAAGACAAAACCAGCTAAAGATAGGTAGTCACGCGTCTGTCAGTGGTTTCAGTAAATAACCCCCTCACATATTGTATAAAAGAAGTAGTGACAAAGATTTATAGTCTCAGGTTAACTTTACATAGATGTATTACACTGTAACTATTAATTAAACCCTCTTGAATATTATTTTGTTCTCTGAAATATTTATGCTAATTTAACTACGTTAAATTGTGTTCACATTTACTCATTTTAATTACTGAGTTGTTTTTCTGTTTCACAGGTCAGGATGACTGTGTGTTGGTGTTCACAGAGCAGCTGAGGGTGGACATCAATCAACCAACCACTTAGCAGAACAAGGACCCACCCTCAGCATCCTCTTTGCCTCCAGGCACCAAACACTGTCTGTGGACCCAGGGAGTAAAATTACAGCCCTCTGTCCCTGCCACTGGACCCTGACCACCTACACCACTGCCCACACAGCGAGGAGCACCCCCCACCTGATCAGCACAGAGGATGCTGCTATAATTTGCTTGCCCTGCACTGGTGGGTTTTGGACATTCCTCAAACTCACACACACACTCACAGGAAGGTGTTCCCTGTCCACCAGTTTGCATCTACGCCCAGAAACCAAAATATTCAAGAAAGAGATGAAAAATTCAGGAATAATGAGAAAAAGTGATTTCTAATGTGTAAATAGTATTAATTTGTCACATTACAGTACAATACAGGCTGTTACTGTAAACTACAGTCTTGCCCTAAGTGTGACATTGTAAATAAATATTGTGTAAATTATGATTTGGTGTGGTTTGATGTTTCTTTTAGTCAGAGAGCTCAGTGTGTTAAAAGTGTCATTTTGAACTGTTGGATTTTGAAATGTTTGGTCAATATACATAAAGTTTTATTTCTAATGCTCATACATGTTCATAAAGAATTGCAGACACTGTACACAATTATTCATCAGCTGGAGGTTCTGCACTTAAAGAAAAACACACACACAAATAAGGATTTAAACTTATTATGTCGATGGTGTAGGAGTCAGTAAAGATCCGCTATGCTCACCAACATATATGAAGTGAAGATGATGGTCTGCCGACTTTACACTAACCAAAGGCTTTTGAGAACAGGAAAAAGTCAGCATCATTATTATGAATGAATCAGTTATAAACTGGGGGATTTTGAAATGTCCGGAAAAGATACATCAAATGTAGAAATGCTGATCAAAAATATAAACGTTTCCATACCAACCACACGTAGTTGTTACTGTTAAGAGGCACTATTTTATCCACTTTTTGCACAAACTTCCAACTTTTGACCTGTTTAATGTATTTTAGTTTATTTGAGAGCTTAATTTTGGTCAAACAAAAGCAATTGATCAGGTATTTTAAAACCACAAACTTTTTAGAGATTTTTCTGGTAAGTGTCCGTTGAAAAGGTCACTGTAGCATTCTGTTAATATTTTAAGTCCACAATGTCTGGAAAAGTACTTTTTTGTTGGTGTTTGTAATGATGTGAACTAGTCGCATTTCAGCACAATGCTGGACTTGGAAGCTGCTGATGGATGCAGACTGAGCTCCTGTCTGTTTCTGTCGGACGCAGCTGTTACTCTCCGTACCAAAAACACAACAGTATCATAACTTGGAATGAAAATTCTAATCTGATTTGATAAAATGTGCACTATAATGTCGATTGCATCTGTTATAATAAATCTCACAAATAACTCATGAGTATCTGCAGAAATATGGGTCTTTCATCGTCTTATACCGTAATACTAAGAATAAACATGCATACAAATCGAGGCGTATAGGCAGGCTGGACCAGTTTCTCTAAAATGACGCGTCAAATGATCGCAGACAGCTGCAGACTGAACCACTGTGTTTCTCACAGTCTTGGTGAGATCTTGCACGGTTCATTAACTGCAGAGAAAGCGATGTGACGAGGACAAACTGTGCTTTAAACTTTATAGAGATATGGTATGCAGCTTTAGAAAGCTGCTTTTTTCTCTGGTGTTTTCATTAAATAACTATTTTTTTCAGATTTACAAGTAAACCCGTTGTACTAAATGTTGTTGGTTTTTTTTTACCTTACAGTATGGATTTATCAACACCTGTTTAAAATCGCTGGTAGTTGAAAAGTTTGGAGAGGAGACGTGGCTCAAGCTCCGGTAAAAGAACATTCATATTTACTGGATTTACGGATTTGTTTTCATGCTTACTTTAAAGCTGCTGACGCCGATGGCTTTGTGTAGCCTGTAAAAAAAGGAATTATTTTCAGTGACTAACATTTAAATAAAAATTCTCTTTTGTTTTCATTTTTTTTCATTAATACGAAAACAATAAATCCATTCTCTCCAAAATTCATGTCCACCATGCGCAGGGATGCAGCCGGAGTCCAGGATACCTTCCTGACATATGAAGTGTATAAAGATGAAATCACCATGCAATTAGTAGCAAAAGCCTGTAAGCTCCTAGGTACTGTATATGAATTATAACGTGTGTGTTTATATTTTGTTTTACCATTTAAATCTGAATGATTGCTCAGTTTTAAATTAAAAGTACAATAAAACTTTTGCTCGTCATGTATGATCCTTCTCTGACAGGAGTGAAGCCAGAAGTCGTCTTGAGGCAGTTTGGTGAATATTTCTTTCAGTTCTGCAAACGCTCGGGTTATGATCACATGCTGCGGACTCTAGGAGGGGATCTATTTGAATTCACTGAGAATTTGGATGCACTTCACAGCTACCTCTCCCTTTCCTACAAGGTGTCTGCTTTTATACCAAATGATATGATCTCTCTATCCTGTTTTTCTTCTTATATCACAAATATGATTTGAGATTCTCTGTTTGAGGTTTGCAGGAAATGAATGCGCCGTCATTTCGGGTGGAGAGAAACCCTGATGGTACTATGCTTCTCCACTATTATTCAGACCGCAAAGGACTCTGCCACATTGTCCCTGGTAACTTAATTAAGAACACCTTTTCCAGAATAAATGCCAGTTTTGTCTAAGACCTTTTGTATTTTCAGTTTTGCCACTATTTGATTGACTTTCGTGTTAATGAAATTGACTTGTAGTGATTGCTGGTGTGGGTGACATCACTCTCTTCTACAGGTATAATAGGAGCTGTTGCTAAAGATTTTTTCAATAGTGACATAACGATGGAGATTGTTAACCAGATAGAGGAGCTGGAGAGAACAGGAAAGAAGGAGCATGTGGTTTTCCTGGTGACACAGTGGCCAGTTGCTGCTGCTCGGCCCACCAGTAAAACTGAGCCTTCTTCAAGAACTCAGTCCCTTCAGCCTTCGGCTAACCCACATGATGCCATGATCTGGATTAAAGAGGTTAGCTACATTTAAACTCGTTACAGTGACAAAACAAGTCCTAAAAAGAAAAAGGACTTTATTAGTGAAATTACCACTCTGTCGTCTATGTGTCCTCAGCCCCTTCATCAAAAGAGGTCCAGTGTCAGTTTCTCTAAACACAAGAGTCACTGGGAGACAATCAGGGGGCTGGTTCGCCTTGGAAAAGGTACAGTACAGAAACCATGAATATACAAAGCTTGAAGCAACAGTTTAAGTCAGTAGTCAGAGTCAGCAGAGCTTGACAGTTTAATAAAATGTACCCAAGCCTGCCAAAAGGAGTTGCATGCCTTGTACCCATGCTTGCATTTCACCCTTTGTCTTGCCTTACAGGCAAACTGTTGAGGGGTTTTCAGCCAGTGTACCCTACAAGCCTTTACATTGATCTGAAGACTTTCTGCCATGCTTTTCCTTTCCATATAGTCTTTGATGAGCAGGTACAGCCATATGTAAAATATGATAAACATAAAGGTTTCTACCAGTTCTTATGCCTGAAATCCAAAGAGTGACTCATCATGTCAAACTAACTGGAGTGGTCCTGATGGTATCTGAGGCAGCTGGTGGTGCAGCAGGCAGGAGTTAACCTCCAGAGGATTGTCCCTGGGCTCCAGACGATGAGCATCCATCTGGACCTTTACTTCAGCATTTTGCATCCTGAAGTCACTTTCACCATCTCCAGCATCAGGAAGTTCATCAACAGCCACTTTGTCCTGCAGACTCGTAGGGACATGATGCCTAAAACATGGAAGGAGAGGCCCATGCTGCAGCTCCGAGGTAGAAGGCAAAAAAATAACATCTCTAATTTCACATTGTCTACATTAAGCAGATAGAAGTATTTACATTATCACCACATAGGTCAGATGATCTGGATGCCCTCTCTGGACTGCATGCTCTATCAAGCATCTCCTCTATTGAGAAGCCTTCATGAGCTAGAGGAAAGGGACATGCACATTTCTGACATCGCACCCCATGACGTCACGCGGGACCTCATCCTGCTCAATCAGCAGCGACTGGCTGAAATGGAGCTTTCCAATCAGCTGGAGAGGAAGAAAGAAGAGCTCCGCCTCCTCTCTCAGCATCTGGAAGAGGAAAGGAGGAAGACTGAGAACTTGCTGTACGCCATGTTACCCAAGCATGTAGCCAACCAGCTGAAGGAGGGCAAGACTGTAGAAGCAGGTGAATGAGACAAAAAGGCTTTAAAGACGGAATAATATAGACATTTTGTCAGATTAACTCTGTCTGATATGACTGCTGTGTGTGTTCATACATCCTGTAGGAGAATTTAAAGAGTGCACCATACTGTTCAGTGATGTGGTGACCTTCACTAACATCTGCTCCCTGTGTGAACCCATTCAAATTGTCCTCATGCTGAACTCCATGTACCTCCGATTTGACCGACTCACAACTGTGCACAATGTTTACAAGGTACACACAACAGATGGACACAACTTCTGTGACAGAGATGTTAAACGGAGTAACGATTTGTAATGTTGCGTTTTACCTTTGCAGTTTTCATATTTTTTCGAAAATGTATATACTGTATTTATTTGCTGTTTCCCAGGTTGAGACCATAGGAGATGCCTATATGGTGGTGGGTGGGGTGCCCATACCTGTCTCCAGCCATGCCGAGAGGGTGGCCAACTTCGCCCTGGGGATGATCTTGGCTGCCAAAGAGGTTATTAACCCTGTGACAGGAGGACCCATTCAGGTGCAGGAATGATTGTTCTGTATTTCTTAAGTACAAAGTGGCAGAAAGTACCTAAGTATAGTCACTCATGTATACAAATCTGACATACTTTCACCCATTTATTTCCCTTTAATTATGTTCTACCACATTTATAAATGGTATGCCTATTCCACTGCTGCAGGTGCATGAGCTTTAAGGCTTTTATGCATGAAATGTGTTTTATTCTCTCCTGTCTGACTGTAGCATCTGCTGTATGACTGCATGTGTCTCTGCAGATCAGAGTGGGTCTCCACAGTGGTCCTGTCCTGGCAGGTGTGGTTGGGGAGAAGATGCCTCGGTACTGTCTGTTTGGAGACACGGTTAACACTGCATCACGCATGGAGAGTCACGGCCTCCCAGACAAGATCCATTTGAGTCCAACTGTCTACCAGTGAGAGCGCACTTATCAGTGCATGAAAACATGCATTCAAATACACTTAGACATTTGCCCTGCCATGTTCCCTTTCTGATTTCCGTGTCCTCTATTATGTTTCTCAGGGTTTTAAAGAAAAAAAACTTTGTTATCCAGAAGCGAGGGGAGATTGAGGTAAAGGGGAAGGGCAGAATGACCACTTACTTTCTTGAGAGGAACACAGGGGTCAGTGAGCAGCAGATTTTGGGTGTCACAGAGGGAGAGACTGGGTTGGAAGAGCAAGACAGCCTGATGAGCAATGATCCAGATTTCCACAGACCAGGTCTGTTTGCTGCCCAGTTATTTTCTTTGCATCATTTAAATAGTGGGGCAGGGACCTGTAATCTGCAGTCCTTATCACTCTCTTTCCCTTCTTCACTCACATGTTTCCTCTGCTGTAGCTTTTCAGAGACAGTGCATGGACGACCTTCATCTGATCCCTATGATATATGAAGACAACCCAAGTGAATCCCTGCCGTCATCACAGACGTCTGAACCCCAAACCTGTACAGCTATCAATCCCCGGGACTCTGAGAGCTACGGAAGTTTGCACACTGATGATCAATCAGAGGACGGAGATCTACGCCAGTTAAAAGATGTAGATGAATGTGGCCATACAGAGGTTGAGAGCAGTCACATGGACACAGAGGAACAACAGTCAGTTATTGGTGCTGTGGAAACCAACAATCAAAGCAAACACACCCACAGCAGGTTCTGTGCACTTCTATGAGCTGATCAAATCATGTGTGCTGCGTTTAACATGCAAGTGTAAATGCTGATAAAAAATTGCTTTTTGTTTGTTATTCTCACTACCTACATCAAAAAAAAAGCCTTGCTAGATTGCCTGTGTATTGTATTATTGTATATGTATTGTCTGTGTTTCCTATGAATGTGACACTTTTGATGTAGCAGATCAAAGATATTAAACTATAAGATGATAGTCACACTTTGTTTGTAGTTCATGTATCTGACTAACATACTGAATAATACATGTATTTACCCTGTCAGGGATCAACCTCGTATAAATCTTAATGCATAGAAGGTAAAAATATTCAGATAAGTGACTTTTCATTTGTTTTTATGCAATGTAGGGAAAAAAATAACATAAACCCACCCTGAAACTCAAATGCTGTATCTCTCTTTTGTAATGCAGAAGAGCAACAACAAACATTTAGGCTACTGGCTTTGTCAGTGTGAAGGTTCCTGAGTTTCAACTACTGCCAAAACGTTCCATAGTATAAATCACTGTACCTCTTGTTGAATTCCCACAGGTCAAAATGCAACATCAAAAAAAAAGATTAAAGATTTGCTTCTTAAACTACGACAAAAGGATTTATAACACTGCACATATCACAGCAGCTTTGTGAAACTGTCACAAAATGTAATCAGTTCGATTTGATACATAGACATAAATTGTGCATTACTGGTTTTAACAGCACAACTTCCAAACTGAGAATTTTTGTCTGTGTTCATGAATAAAGTAGGTTTGATTATGTGGGTATTTCACAGACACTGTCTTTCTGTGACAACACAAGCTTAACCAAAGGGCTTTTGTTGCTTTAAAGCAAACCACAACAGGACACTTGATTACCATGTGAGATCTGCACTTTATACACCCATTCAATATCTAGACTGACCTTCTCTCTGCAGCTCTGTTATGGTTAATAAATGTCCTGCATCATTAAATCATAATACATATATAATGTAGTAAAGGCGTGAAAGACGTTCATAGTGAGTCTTAAATCAAATTCTAACAGATTAAGTTGGTCACTGTTTTGTCAGACATAATGACATAATGGATAAGACCTTCCGATGTCTTACTTTAATTTTCATATTAGTATTGCAAACACTGATATTTACATGCATGAAAAGCAGAGAATATGCTTTGTGATTTGGACTAAAAACATACACTTCTAAGAAACTCTGTCAAGAAACAGGTCACATTTAACTCATTTAATGCAAAGATGAATGAATAAATAATGAGTGTGACGTTGCTCACAAGGTTTGTGTCAGTGGACTAAAACTGTCCGTAAAAGAGCTGTCACCTGCAGGTGTTTGTCCTGCTCTAGAAACGACACCCCAGGTCAGCAGAGGAGTCCAGACATGTGATCCTCGCTGCAGAGGGCCCCGTGTCTCATCACCGTTGACCGGGCCTGGATCGCCATGGCCAGATGAAAACAACACCTGTAACCAGAGTCCTCTGTTTGTGTGGTCAGGTGTGATAAAATCGG
This sequence comes from Acanthurus leucopareius, assembly GCA_029814765.1. NCBI lineage: Eukaryota > Metazoa > Chordata > Actinopteri > Acanthuriformes > Acanthuridae > Acanthurus > Acanthurus leucopareius. The sequence goes on along the minus strand of JAQMCX010000054.1, from coordinate 2,435,474 downwards.
TCTGCTGGCTCAGTCAGTGAGAGCCCAATCTACACTGACCTAAATGAGGAGGCTAACCTGTTTAAAGGCCACAGAGGCTCAGTTCATGCGTCCATTTTTGTCCCATGACTTCAGCCAAAGTTTTCTTAAAAAAAAAGCTCTTCTCTCAAGAATCTGTCTCAGTGATGGAAGCCAGGTCTGTGATTTTAGGCTCCTCCTGGTGTTTGGTCAGGACAGGCCGGTTGGTGTAAATGTCATCCACAGGTAGAAGGAATGTGACAGTTTTTACCTTGGCCCTGAAAGGTCAAAGACGTCACAGTGAAAAAGTTGGCCACAAAGCTGCAACCTTAAAAACACAGCTTTAAGTACATTAAAACAACCTCATGTCATATAGACACAAAACTTTCCTCAAGAATGTTGCTTTGATGCTAAATTTCTGTGATGAAAGTGCATGACGTGCTGGCTCGTACCTGTTTTTGTGCACATATTCCTGCAGGGAGTGCCTGTTGGTGACTTTTCCCATTTCTCCTCTGGCTGAGTTACCAAACATGCTGTTTCTGTGCTGCATCTCTCCTTGTAGTCGTCCCCATCCAGAGTCACCCTGCTGTGCCCCGTCAGTCCCTTCCTCTCTCATGGTCACTTTGGACAGGTTGGGGCTTATGGAGTACCTTCTGACAGTCATGACAGTGTTCTCTGTGAAATAATGTGATCACAGGGCAATGACATGGATTTATTTCCACCAAACAAAGACGTAAATAAAGGAAAAAATCAAAGGAAGCTTTTACTTGTTTTTTAACAACAGTTAAAAAAAGTTACATGTTCTAAACTTAGATTTGTTTTCTCAAATTTTATTGTTGTTTCTGTTAAACATGCTTCATTAAAAGGCTTTTGAATTGTATTATAGGATTTTTAGGATTCAGTGTTTTGGAGTTTGATCAAAAAAAGACTAAATTCAGAATATCTAAGCTTAATTTTCTCAGAATTTTTTTTTTTTTAATTTGGTCTCAAGTGCATTATAAATTGTTGAATGCGTTGTATAACTTAAAGGTGCCTTTCTGACAGTCAGTCTCTTCAATTCAATTCGATTCAATTCAATTCAATTCAATTCAATTCAATTCAATATACTTTATTGTGCCCGTAGGGAAATTTGTTTTGGACTCGCACAACATGCTGCGCACAACATGCCGCCACAGTGTGACAAGACAAACAACACAATGAACTGCACACAGTCAGCACCGCATACCACAAGATATTGCACATATTGCACTCTTACCTTTGTATTGTCCCTCCAGAACCGGCGCAGACGCGTTTCTCCTCAGGTTCACGTAGGGGTTTTCCTCCGTTCCCGCCCGCTGCTCTGCCACTGAAGACACCGGGCTGCAGTCCTCTGTAACGGCCCCAAACGGCCGCTGATCGTAGTCTCCCCGCAGCTCGCGGTTCTCCGCCTCCAGCTTCTTGATTTCGTCGCGCATCTCCATGATGACCTGCGCCAGGCTGCGCGTGCTCTCCATGGCGCTGCTGCTGCGCTGCCAGTACCACGGCTTCCCGAACACCGGCGGGGTGTCACGCAGGAGAAGCTCACCGTGCTGCTGAGGCTTTAACATGCTGCTCCCCGAGGCTTATGAGGTCCTCCTGATGTGCGCCTCAATCTCAGTCCAGATCTTGTTCTGGGGAGATTATGTCGCCTTTCACCACTTATACAGCTGAAAGGGCTCCGGTGATCAGCCAGCAGCACAGAATGGATGTTTTATTAATCAGCCCCGGCGTCTAGTTTCAGGAAAACTAAGCAGGGGTCGGAAATGAAATGTTCACTGCACAAAAGCTTGAATGCTGGATATGTACTAAAGCAGAAGGAACACTGAAATAGAGTTTTTGACAACTTCTGGCCCTGCAGCATGTGTAGCAATGTCATTTTTTCACTCAAGAAAGATGGTTAAGATCAGATTTTTTTTGGCTCCTTATTCTCCCTTCTTGTAATACCCATGTCTGCGTTGGGATTACAAGATCCTCCTAAAATATTAATTACATCTGTCAACAAAGATAAATCAGGGAAGGAAACAGAAGAAAGGTCACTTTTTAGTGTGTTTCTCTGGATGTGATGCAGAAGATTATTTTACAAACCGGCCTCTGGCAAGAAAGTCAATTGATTATTCCTACACATTCAGGCTGGATGTACAGCGAGGTCTCATTATTTTCAGTTTTAAGACAAACAGACAGACATTTGGGTTGGTTGGCCTCTAAATTAAGCCCATCAGCCCATGTGCTCCTCATGGATGTGCATGTGTTTTGGTCAGTGCAGAGGTCAGGGGGTTCAATCAGCCAGTCTTGGAACAAACACATGGAAACAAAATGAGAATTTGATAAATAATAGGAGAAGGAATCACTGCAGCAGACATCAAATACAGGCAGGCTGCACACAAAGGAGGAAATTACAGATAATTACACTAAATTGGCCTCCCACAGTCAGGATCGTGTGGTCAGGCACTCAAGGGGCCAAAGGTTTGAGCCTATGAACAGACCAGAGACACCTGTAGCTAAGCTGACCTGACATCAGCATTAAAGATAAATGGCTTAAATCAATATTAACTATGGACTGTTGTCAGGAGGAGCCATCAGCTGCGAGGGCGGGTTTGAGACATTTTGTCATGTGTGACCTGGTCTGAATGGTGCAGGCTTTGAGCAACCTGACCCTGCCAGAGTCTAGGCCACTGGGAGGGAGACAGGCACACAGAGGCTGGTCTGTAGAGGAGAGAAACCCAATCAGCCCTCTCTTTCTGGTTCACAAAAGAGGCTGCAGAGGGGGGGGAGGTAGGAGAGAGGGATGAGACCGAGCGAAGGAGAGAGACACAGATTGGCTAGGAGGAAGGGCGTCTGTGAAGAAGAAGCAGGAGGTCAGTGAAACTCCATCTGCTGCACCTCAGGTGTGCTGCCACAGAGGTGGAGCGGAGACGCAGAGATATTAACGTGACAGACATGAGGACTGCATGCTGTCTTTTACCACCAGCTCTGTGTTCGAGGCCACTTAACCTCTTTTTATGTGCAGAACCACAACCCCAGGCTTAGCATCAATAATTAAACGAGCACTCTGCTGCTGCTCTCTCCCTCTCTGCATGGTCAGTAATTATACCCAGCTGTTGGAAAAAGAACTGACACCAGATCTCATGGAAAACTGTTCCATGTCAGAGCACATGCTAAATTTTAATGTCATTTCACTTTCAATGAAAGCTCAACCACGAGTTTTATACTCTTCTGTGGGCTGAAGTCAATGGCCTCTTACTTAAATAAATGAACACACGTCATTAAAAAGTTGCCGCAGGTGTCTGTCTGTGTTGCTTTCTTTGCCATTAGTCATATATGCATGAAATGACTAAAAGAAGCCCTCCTTCTCCTTACCATTTCGCTTTAACAAGATACTTGGACTTACAGTTGTTTCCCCTTACAGATGTGCAAACAATGCATGAACAACAGATACTGACACACAACAGAACATACACAAGGGGTCATTTCAGTGCTCAGTGGAAAGTAAGATGCAAAGAGAGCGTGAAAAATGACTAAATTGCCAAGAAAACATCTCAGCTAAATCTGGAATTCTAAATTTTTGAATTGAACCTTATTTTCACAGTCCACCAGAGGGAACATTCAGCAATTCACTTAATTAATTGAATGGAAGTAAGATGATTCAAAAGCTCATCCAACTGTCTTGTTATTAATTAAAACAGAATTATACTCTTTATTAATTCCTATTTCCAGACTGCGTCTCAGCTCCCCACACACTAGTAAAACAGTCCGTTTGGGGCGTGAGTTAGTGGAACATAAAGTCGACAATGAAGATGCACAAAGCGCAAACAAAACAAGGCTCCAGGGTAAACACAGTGTGGATGGTGTGAAACAGAGAGACAAACAACACACACGTTGCAGTGATTAGAAGAGCCTCCGAGCTCCGTCAGATCAAAACAAACTGCCTGGAGTCACATTCATTTGGCTGCTGACTGACTTGTTCTGACCTGTCTGACTTTGAAAAAGAAATCAGTGATTCAAAACAAAAGATTATTGTTTTCAGAGTCCTCTATTTTCAGACAGGATTACTGTTTATTAAAAAGTAATCCTCTCTGAGTTTCTATACGTATGTTTGTATGTTTATGAGTATGTTTGGTAGTACTGTGGCACATTCTGTAGTACATCTGCAAAGAGTTAAAAAAATATTAACATTTATCTAACAGTGAAATATGTTTAATATTTTAGGGCAATTTAAGCCAAATGTCTTTCTACTAGTAAAAACAATCCTGTGCTATTGTCATCTTTAGCACTGGCCTTCTTAAGCTAAGAACCCCACCTATTATTGAGTTACTTTATTTAACACCTGAAGACAATGTGATAGCAAACAATGTAGAGCGCAACTGAAGGGTACAGTTTCACACATGACAAATGCTTATCCAACCTCTACTCATATACTCTTTCTATTATAGTTGTTAAAATTGTAGACAGTACAGTTGCCATTGGGAGCTGTTGAATTTAGCAATTTATACATCTTCTGCTGCACCATGGACCAAGGTTAAAACTGATTTTTCCTCAGTTTTCTTTCAGGCTGAGTTGGCTCATTACAATTTTTTTCTATTTCACACATCTACATCCATTGTGCAGGTGAAGGACCTCACAATTATATATAATTAGCTGCTGCCTGGTCCAGTCAATTGACAGAATATGAAGCGCTGCTGTGCACAGCTGCAGCCAAGGCACAATTTCATTTTAGAAAGCTTTTTTTTTTTTACCTCATTCTGCATGATTGAAAACCTGAGCTGATGTGAACAGCATACTGAGTGACATGAACTAGAGAGGAAAAAAAATAGAATAATAAAAGATGTGAGGTTGTAACAACACAAACATCAGAACACTGGACGAAGAAAGGCTGAGGAAGATGAATCTTGGACATTAACAAAATTTTATTTAAATGTTATAGGTAAAACTTTAGTTTCTGTTCTTTTTTTAAATTCAGCTAAACAAATATTTATATATTGTATATTTTATAAAAAAAGGAACATTTCAAACATTTCAAACATTTTAAATATTAATATTTCTTATTTACAATTCAAAACAGTACAGGAAATAATAACAGTAACAATGCAGTTTCAATCATAAAAATGTTACAAAACATATTTTTTTTGTTTTGTTTCCATTTGAAAATTGGCAAGCTGATATTTCCAGAATGTTAGCAAGGATACAAAGTAGCAATGTGGAGCTGCTCTACATTCAAACAGGAACTGGAGGTGCGTTCAACTCCTTGGATGCTTTGCGTAATCCAAATCTTTTTTTTTTTCACATTTGTCATCTTACGAGATTTCTTGAGATACTTTGAAGTACAATGATATTCCACAGAAAAAAAATGTAAAAACTGTCATTAAAATGCACCAGAAAGCTGTATAATACATATAAAGCTGAACGCACCTCGAGCTCATAAGGTCACTGTTCTCTAAAGGGACAGAGAGAAGGCGCATGTTGTGTCGACGTGTGCATATGTGTGTGTGAACACATGCACCATGTGTATTTGTGTGTGTGTGAGTGTGTCCGTCAGTATGTAAGCTGATAAATCAGTTGGCAGGGGAATCCATGTGACACCAAAACAAACAGTAGCTAACAGTCCAGCAGCCTGGCTTATACTGCAGATAGTCAATGTTTTCAACCACAGGACTACAGACTATCACGACTATCACAGTCTACACACGTCTTCCCTTCTTTTCTCTACACTCGCCATCAGTCACAGTTTCCACTATCCCGCTGCGTCCTGCAGCAGGAAACAACTACAGTAAGAAACAAGCAAATAAGCCACTTTTGGGCTCAAACTGGCACTCAAAAGCCTTTTTTTCTTGTGGGGGGAAATAATAGTGCTTCCCTTGCGCTGTGAGTCTATTGGCCGTTCAGTAGGCGCTGTGCCGTTCCATTCCTGGTTGTCTTGTGTGAGGAATCTGGTCAAGGGCAAGAACAAAAAAAGCTTGCGTTGGAACAGGAAATGCAAAAGGAGGTACAAGAGTATCAAGATGAGCAGTTTTGGCTTTAAGATGGACTGGGATAGGCTGGGAGAGCAGGTAGCAACGTCTTATTTTGTCTGTGATGAGGGAATTTGATGACATGACATACCAGTCTTAGAAAGAGTGGACAGAGAGCTGTTAGAGAGAGATGAGGCACTGGCAGCAAGCACACTTTTTTGAAGCTGAAATGAGAAGGAAAGTTCAAAAAGAAGAAAAGAGAAGCATGAGATGATAATGGATCAATGAAACTGATGTCCATGACAGTGTCTCATCAGATAATGCAGAAAAAGATGTCCTCATAATGCCATGCAACAGAATAAGAAAAAGCAACGAAAGAAGTAACAGAAGTCCGGACACTCATTGGTCAGTGCAAAGTGGGACCTGTTCATTCATGATGCCTGACAGCTCAGTCAGCATGTCCCGGTAGTGAGCTCGCATCTCCTCCTGGTACTCCAGCTGGTCCTCCTTGATCAGACGCTCATTCACATCCAAAGCCTGACCACAGGCTTCTGCAAACTGCCTGCAGGGGGCAGAAAAAGTTGTACTGGTTTGAATGCTGTTAATCAAGCGAATGATCCTGACCTTAAATGATCCCTGCAAGGAATCTTTTCAAAAAGTCAGAAATAAATTGTCTATGACAGGCAGTTATTGCTATCAGTTGACTGCATGTGTACATATACACACAGTATACAAATACATGTTTGCTTTTGACAAGGAAAGAGTTTACACTTTGAGATTGGGGCATTCATATGTGAATCCTGAGGTGCAATGGGACCAAAATCAAACTGCAGCTCATAAAAGTTTTCCTTTTTTTCAGTTTTTCACCCAAAAGCTTGGTTTCGTTATAAAACGCTTACAGTTGGCAGAAGCATGCAGGCTTTTATTTTGCAAAGACATTCAGTGTGCAAAACAAAATTAAAATTCATACAACATATTTCCCTAATGTGTGATACCATAAACAAAATCTACAACGCTTTGCACTGAATGGTTAATTTGATCCTACCTGAAGATCTCCTTGAGCAGTTTGACCTGGTTGTCGGGGTATTTCTTGGCATTCTTCTCCTCTAAAAAGGCCCTTGCATAAGCCATAGGCCCTGCATTCACCTACGAGGGAAGATCAGGTGAGACACAACCAAACAAAGCAGCCAAATTCACCCATAAATCAGTACTTTGGAAGAGCCCCCACCTTGACACTGACGCTGCCCTGCAGCTTCAGCTGCAGCCGGATCATGTCTACCTCCTCCATGCTGCACAGCTGGTTGAGCTCAGAGACTTTACGTGACATCTCATCGATGGCTACCTCAATGGGGTTCATTTCAGTGCTCTGCTGCTCCACCACCTGGATACGCTTCTTCAGGTAGGGGAAGCTGGAACTCGCTGAAGAAAGAGAGACAGCAACCAACCGGTCAGACCAACTCCACCTCAGAGTTCCCTCTCAGTCTGATATGAGGACAGAATAACTGTAAACAAATACTTACTGGTCAGTATGGTGCGTCTCTTGCACTGCTCCTCCACGTCTCCATGTTTCTTGCCTGACAGAGTGAACGGCGTCTCAAACACAAAGCGGTTGATGTTGTGATGCCTCTCGAAATCTGTCCTCTTCTCCTGCTGTTCTTTCTCGTCAAAGTAGGGCACCACGTACGTCACCTGGATGTACGCAAACTTGGGATCCAGGTCCTTTGCATTTACCTGTTTTCAAAGGATGATACACAAGAAATAGGGAATTATTCTGTAAAGTTGTATATCTTGTGAAGAAATAAAAATATATCCCACAGCTCAAACCCTCATATCAAGCCACATTCGGTCACTTACTTTATTGGAGTCCTGGATCATCTTGACGTTATCAGCTCCAAACTTGTCTGAGTAGAGTTTCAGTAATCTTTGGGAGATTTCTGACAGCCCCGTCAGCTTTGGCTCTTTGTAGATGAATTCTTTGCTCTCCTCCTCCTCAAAGAAACCCTAACATAACACACACATATGCACACATTTATTAGGAAAGCCAGTTTCATGCATGGGTGTTTGTGTGTATGAAATACATGTGTAACGTTTAGATGTTGTTGTTTTTGCAATAAAACACTGCTGTATTCAAGTCAGTCTGATTTTATATCGCCCTCTGGTGGTTTCTTGTACACATAGGCCACAGCATGTGTTAGAACATATCAGCCCTGACAGGGTGCTGGTGTTAAGTTCTGGATGGGAGAGTTCAGAGGTCGTTGTCAAAGCAGCATCGGAGTCAAATGTCATGAGGTTTATTAAGAACATCATCCTGCCCTGTTTGACACCAAATCTTCAAAATGTTTAGGGAGCAAACAACTTCACTGGAGATTATGGGGAGTAAAATGGACCACAGCAAGCTTGACACAAACCCTTCAAACGGTGAAAGCAGCAGATGTTAATAGTGGTAAGAAGGAGAAGAGAGGTAAAAGTGGTTAGCTCAGAGGAAAATGGAAAATCAAGAACATACAAAACTTACCGCAATCTTGATATAGAATATAATAAAAAAGAAGAAAAGAGCAGACAGAGAAAGTGAGGACACTGACTCAGTAAAATGTAATCTAGTCTCCTTATCTCTCCATCTCCATGCTTCAGTGACAAGACGTCATATTTTTTTCCTCTTTTTTTCCCAAGAATAAGATTTCTTATGCTCATTTGATCTTTGTAAACTCTCTCTTCGCTGTACTCTGAAATCCCTACACGGACATATTATCCCTCATTAACAAATAGGAGGTTCTTAAAGGTTCTTAAAACCCAAGCCACATCCACGTTATGAAACTTCACAGATAAAGCCAGAGATTTTAGGACAGAAACCAGGTTCCAAGTCACCTGTTATATCAAATATGCTTTTACCATTTCTCAAAAGTGAGTTCATCCTAATATAACAAAAACTATGTTACTCACATACCCCTGAAAGCATCCTGCTACACATTAACTTATGTGTTTCATATGCATAGATATTGAGATCTTGACTGGTTTAAGACGCATATAGCATTGAAAAAAGAAACACTGGAAACACTAGACAGCAGAGTCCCTTTGGACACACCTTGTCCCACTGAAAAGATTTGTTTTGTTGAGTCCAAACTCCAAGTAAATAAATAGATGAACATGTGTTTGCCAATTTATGCTTTCCATGATGCATACTGTATTTTACCAATAGCGTTATGTACCAGTTTTTATATGTAATAAATAGCAGAAGTAGAGTTTCAGCTACTGTTGTTCTGATGCAGCATAAGAAGCCACAGGTGTGTTATACAGTGTGTGTGTATGCAGTGCCCCTGTATGTGTGCAGCGATGAACTCACCTGTCCATAGAAAGCCACACGGTAGTAGCGACCGAAGAGCCTCTTTTCTGAGTTCACCACCTCAGTCACTTTAAGATAGGAGCGATGGATGTCATAGTACAGCTCTGACAGCCTCTGTGGGCGCGCACACACACACACACACACACATAAACACACACACACACACACACATGTGTAAGGTCATGGGTCTCAACATTTACACACACATACTCATACACACACAGAGTGGAATCCACAGTTACCTTAAAGTCCCTTCTCTTTTCAAAGACAGCAATCACAGGTTTGTTGATGTCGGCGATGAGCTCGTGTCTCTCTGACTTCCACAGATAGTCCACACACAGCTCCAGCTGCTCCACGAGGGTGTCCTGGACACAACAGCAGGAACAGGAAGCAGATTAAAAACTCAACTCCTGCTATGCCACTAGCAAGTCAAACCTGCTCAAAGTGGCAACTTATGATTAAAAATGCTATTTTATTGAGCACTCTTTTTATGATTAAGGGCTAACACTGACCTCAGTATAGGGTGTGTCTTGTGTACCAGTATCTTCCTTCATGGCACCTTCCTCTTTGACATTAGGGGTGATGCACATGAAAGCTGCCCAGCCCATAGAGAACGATGCTGGGGTTCAGACAGATAAAGTCATATCAGTATAAGTCACTTAATAGCTGCACAATGCGCATAAAAGGTCACACATTACTGCTTGTGTTATTTAACTTTTAAACGTACAGATGCATAAAATTGCATCTGACACACACATCCTTGTATTAACATACAAGAAGTTTTAGACTGTTTTTTCAGTAAAGCATTCCATTTTGACACATACAAACAAAAATTGATGACATCAAATGTGAGCGTGCTGTATATCGAACCCCAGTGACACTGAACATCTCATCCAGTGAGACTTGAGTGAACAGCAAAGGTCAGACAGTGACAGTACAAAGTGATAATCTGACACAGTCTCGTATCATTAAGGCAAGAACAGTGGTCCTCAAACATCACACTGCACAGTGTGCGAGACCTTATTTATCATTGGAGTCGTTAGGATTTGAATGGATGTTTCTCCTTTCAATCCACCTGTCCATATCGACTTTACTGCTGCAAGAAAAAGAAAATCCCTCCCTCCCACAGCCCCTTGTCTCTTCATCGCTATGCTTTGAAGTCCCAACCCCACCACCCAGCAGGCCCCAGGCGCACACACTCACTGTCTTGATCTCGGGAGGTAGTTAGTAAGGAGCTACAGTTAAAGACAGGGCTTTCTTCAGGGGACACACTGGACATCCTGGCCTTGTCAGCTCTCCAGTAGCCTGTTTGGTAGGAGCGAAGGAGGAGGAGGAGGAGGAGGAGGAGGAGGAGGTTTACAAAGTTCATGTCCACTTGCTTTTGCCTTTTACGCTCAAGGACAAGGCTCACAAATCAGCCGAGCTGCTGGCATGCCATGCTAGCTTTTTGGCACATAGGCTCAGTACGTGAGGTGCATGCAAAAAGATGTCAGACCCGTGCAGCAAAAGATGGACACATGCTGTGAGAAAGCATGCACACAGGAACAAACAGATTTGCAGATAGAGAAACATGAAGCACAGCAGACATCAATCTCTTTTGCTACTAGAAGTCATGAATGGCTTTTGGATGCAAAGACAGATTGTAATATCAGACTTCATTCCCTGTGAGTTCCTAATTTATCTCCGCCATACAAAGACACACTCTAGTCATCAGTGTGTTCACTTTGAGGCAAACACATCAACCCCCATGATGAGATGAAAGACGGAGCGTTGTGATGAACATGTTAGCAAAGAGAAAGAGAGGTTTGCAGACTGACTAAAGATGACTGTGATCACCTTTCTTGCAGTTAGAAGCTACCATGTTTGCAAAGATGCACACACACTTCAACAGCAATATCACAACTCTGCATATGCACAAATATTTGCCCATATGCATAAACAAACAAACCATGCTGCAAAAAGTAAAGTTGAGCTGAGCAGTAGCAGCATGTGTGCACTAACTAACCTCGTCTCTTCAGCGATTCAGCGATCAGGGCTGAGATGTGGATGTAGCACATAGCAGCCTGAGGAAAAGGCAGATACATTACCATCAAATTTATAATAAATAAATAAATAAATATATATTAAATAAATATTTTGCTCCACAAGCTATTTGTGAATTGTCTGAAATGGGAACGTCTTAAAAAAGAAACATTATCTAACCTCTGAGAGATCGCCGTTGCGGACGTGAACCTTAGCCATGCTCTCCAGCCAGGTGCGTCGAAGCTCGGGCGTGCTGGCGTAGGAGTTTGCAAGACTGTACTGAAGATCCACCAGCATCTCTGGATCCTTCTCATGCTCCTTCATCTGGGCTGTGGCCATCAGGACCGTCCTGATCCGTTTGGTCAGGTCCTTCACCTCAGCAGGGAATGAAGTGTTCTGCAGAAAACGTGTTATGAACATTTATTACTTTAAGCCCAAAAGTAGAATGAAATGCCGCCATATTTATTGATAGTTAACTGTAGCATAAACCTGCTGTACCTTGAGTGGTGCATCTCCATTTGCAAAGTTATTGATGATAGCCAGGGACTGCTGAAATCTCGAGCCTCCAATACCAGCATCTGCTATCAACTGACTCACAGCCTTGATAACCTGAGAGGAAAGAGAAGTAAGTGGTCAGGACTCATGATTCTGAAAGCACACACACAGTCCTGGGATTATATATCCGCAACACATCTGATCTCACTCACCTGCAGATGTGAGCGGACAATGGACTTGCCCTTTGTAAACTCAAAGTTTTTCCTCATGAAGAAGTACAGCAGGGCAGCTGCCTCCGTCTGGGTGGAGCTGGAACGATGGTTACAGCACTTAAGGATCTCATAGCACAGGCAGCCACACAGGTCTGCCTTACCCTGGAAAAATGCACTGGGGAACTGAAGGAAGAGGTGAAGAGGAGACCACAGGTAAGAAAAAAAATGGCAGATCTTCACTTAGATGTACATGTGTAAATAACATTTGCTGGACCTTTTGCACAAAGAGCCTGAGCCCAGCGAAGACGTGCCGTAAGGTGGCTGTTGATTGGTTGATCTGAAAGAAGAGCAAGTAGGTGTCCAGCACCTTCTTCATCAATGGATTCTGTCCTTCATCCAGCAAAAGCTGCTTCTGTGAGGATGAGTGAAAAGAGAAAAAAGCTGAAAAAACACATTTCACATCAGAGGTTTGTTTTTGTTTGTTTTGTTGTTAGAAAGATTTCATGCAGAGTTCAAGGTGATTCCTCAAGCCACCAGGTGGCAGTAGAGTATTACTGCTCAGCTTTATAATGTGCATGAAACCTGAGCATGGTCTACGCTGCAAATCATCCAGAGCATATACAAATTTGAAGATTTAACTTGGACAAAACACAACTAAGCTGAGACATACGACCTTGAAAATGAAGTTACAAATGCCGTACATTTAATTGTAATTATTTGTATTTACACAGAATTTCCAAATTCAACACTGAACACAAATTTACTATTATTATATTAATGACATGTACTCTAATACTCTGAGGCTTCACATAGTAGAAGCATACAATATGAATTATAAATTAAAATACATTTCCGTTAACAAAAGAAAACAGATGAGTTACACAGTAACTGTAGCTTCAGTTTGTAAACAATGAAGTGACCACAGACCTTGTGATGGTGAACAAAGAGCTCCAGTACATCCAGCACAGTGAGAGCCACTTCAGTGGACAAGTTTGCCTCAATATCTGTGGGACTCAGTGTGTCTCCATCCTGAATATTCCCATCTAGAAATAGAACCATAAAAACTCAAATCAATTTAAGTAAATTTATATCCATCTCAGTCAAAATGTGTGTGTGTATGTGTGTTTGTGTGTTACCTGTCTCCATCATCTGCAGCAGCTTGGGGTTGGTGAGAGCATTCTTGCCTCGGATGATGGGCATTGTTTGGGAGCGAGCATGTCGGTGACCTTCGCCTCCAGATGACGCCATCCTGAAGGCAAAAGCAGGGATCAGCAACTTGCACAGTAACAGTCCTCACATGTGTTACTTTATACTTGTTCAATTTACACTGCAGCAAGGATCTAAGCCAACCATCTTTAGAGATTTTTTACATTTTAGTAGGCAGGTATACAGTATATAAATGGCATCCATGTCACAAAGACATGCTGTTATCAGGCCTCTATTAACACATGGGAGTACAGAGACACAGACTTATATCACACAAAACACTGCAGGTATGAGGAGGTGCATGCTGAGAACAAAGTTACAGTCTACCACATGAAAACACACACTGGTCACATCAAAGATGATTATACACAGCAAAATGATGCATTTCTCTAAATCCAAGTGTTAATATTATGGTTCTGTTTGCATCTGTATTAGAAAAATCTTCAGTTTCTTGCTATCAAAGAAAATTTTTACATTTTGAGCCAATTGCCAGACATCATTAACATCAAGAACAGCATCAGTAACTAAAGACTCAGTATCTTTGAAAGAGTTTCACTCTGTCATCATGGCTGAGGTGTTTTCCTGGTGAAGGGTGATTACCATTGTGGGAAGAGGCTTGAGGGTTGAGAGGACTGGGAGGGGTGGTTAGAGCCCTTCAGGGTGCCATTGGCGTGGGTGGACTGGGCCAGCTTTAATGCCGCTGCTAGCTTCCTGTTCACGAGCCAATCACATCAAAGCTAACATTAGTTAGTTTAGTTAAGACCATCATTGTTTAGTGTCCATCATTATCACCATTAGTCAGTTATATTAGCTATGTGAGGCATGCTAATAGCTGCTCCAGCATGCCTATGATCATTAAAATTGATCTTCCAGTGCAAATGTTAACACTTTGCAGTAACACAGCACTATTTTTTTGCACATTTGTGACCTTGTTGCATATTTATAGCAACTAGGTCACATTGTATTCCTGTAAGACTTAATGAAATGCTAAAAGCATACAGGAGCTCAAATTTGACCTTGGTGTGATGGGAGCAGCTAGAGCTGGAGAGGAAGATCAAACATCTCATACAGAGAGGGAGGTCAGCCAGATGGAAAGGTTAGCGGCGTAGCAGAGTCGAGGGTTTTAGTTTGCCATTAGTATACGGTGTTGTGAATCAACTCTTTGTAGAGTGTTAGTGGAGAGTAGAGGCTTGAGGTTAGCATTAATATAAATCAGTGAACAGCAAGAGATTATGATGTATAGATGCAATGAAACCAGTAGAGAGTTGAGCTGCAGCTAACATCAGCTTAGTAGCCGGATTTCAACAAACAGATGCACTACATATCATATCCTTATGATACTTAAGTGAAGCTATATCCAGAAAATGGCTACCAATGCTGAACAAAGGAAATACTGCTTTGGCCCGTCAAAAGAAATTAAAGAAACTCAATCAAGCCAAGCAGGAGGTGAAGTTTGGCTCGTCATGATGCAGAGTGTGGAGGCACAGAGCTACAAAGCTGACATGCAATTAAATGATGAAAATGCATTGAGAAAGTAAACAAAGCTAACATTCTGTACAGTAGCAACATAAATTCACTGCTTTTTACAATTCATGTCAATACACAAACAGTTACATGATGCATCTGTCATCAATAAAGTGCAGTCACATTGATAATCCATTAACAGCAGTAGCATGCATAGAGGGGGAGGGCATGAGGCATGCACTGCAGTGAACAGACTACAACAACAAGGTCAGATATGGAGAAAACATTACAATTATTTGTTTGCATTATGTAGTGTACATTGTGCATGTGTGTGTCAGTTTGCCTGCATCATAGCTGAAAGTATAAAAAATGTGCTATGCTAAGGAAGAGAGGCTCCCTGCACCAACATACAAACTATAACTGACTGTAGCTACTAGCATCAATGGCTAACTATAAGATCGTAAAAGGATATTTTTTCTTACAAGTGTTCCATGATGTTGGAATTCAGAACAATTTTCTGCCAAATTTTGGAAAAATTTTGAATATTTTATGTAATAGATTTGTGCTTTTTCTTTTTGTCTGTCTTCTTCTTGCTAGTTTGAAGTGGGCGGGGCTCAGGTAGAAAATGATGACATCATGCTTTTCCAAGCACCAATCAGAATATAGCAACATTTGATGACAAGCAGATGGCATTTGTGGGTTTGTTTGCTTATGTTGCCAGGCTGCTGTCATCCCTGTTTGATCAAACCACGTCCACGTGATGAAGCGGATCAGCAGTTCTTGCTTTTTTTTTTTAACTTTAAAATCCTCTTGTTGCTTCAGACATGAATATTCAATAATATCTCAAATTTGAGACCAAGTTTTCAGGGGTTTTAATGACTGAATTGTTGTCTGGCTGACTGACTCTCCTCAGAGCTTACTAGCAGACTCCACACTGTTAGTATAATTCATCAGTCCTGAACTTCAGTGGGTGCCCACACTGACTCAGCCAGGCATCAAAGAGCTAACAGAGAGAGACACAGAGACAGACACAGGCTTAAGACTGTGAATCCCTCATGGCCCGGTGTTACAGACGAATGTTAAGTAGCTAGCAGCCCCAGACAGGCTCAACTACGTCTGAGAGCGCTAGCAAGGCTTCCAGCTATCTTTATTCAGTTAATGCCTCCACACACAGTAAAGCAGTGTGTTCTCCCAGCCTTTTGTTGGCTTACATCTCAGCATCTTACTGCTGAAAGGAAAAAGAGGGCTAATTTAATTAGCTGGGAGGAACCAGAAGATGGAGGAGTCGAGTGGTGCCAATGGCTTGACTCCAGTAAGAGCACACACACACACACACACACACACACACACACACACACACATACATACATACACACACA
>JAQMCX010000054.1:2382066-2419296 GCA_029814765.1 Acanthurus leucopareius | reverse complement strand
CTGCTGAAAGGAAAAAGAGGGCTAATTTAATTAGCTGTGAGGAACCAGAAGATGGAGGAGTCGAGCGGTGCCAATGGCTTGACTCCAGTAAGAGCACACACACACACACACACACACACACACACACACACACATACATACATACACACACATGATAACAACCCCCATCCTGTGCTTGCCAACTACTACAGTACAATATCCAGCAGTGCTTTTCTCTCAACAGCAATCCAGGAGTTTCACCTCCCCCTCTCTTCCTTTTCTTCCCTCCTTTACCTCTTCCCCTCTTGAAGCTCATCCCTGAGCGTGCTCACGCATACAGAACACATATTAGTATTTCTGCCTGACTGTGCCTGACTCATTTATTTGTGTGTGTTTGCACATATGGGTCGGCGTGGCTTCATTTCAACACGTGTGCATTCATGTGTGCGCATGATTATATGAATTATGTATCAGTGGGTGGTGGTGGGGGGTTGTTGGGACCTTTAGCTGCAGTATGTATGTTGAGATAATAAGGTGTTTCCATATCTGCAGCATTACAATAAACGCATGTGATGGAGACCTGGTCCAGGTCTCTGTCAGAAACGAAGCAGAGGAGAGGGCAGACTCACCTGGCTATGTGGCGTTTTCCGAGGAATCTGAAGTGCTGAAGACACAGCCTGAAGAAATGGAAAATGGAAAAAATATCTTGAGTAACAGGTGGAGATATGCTTTATTTAGAAAGTGTTTTGTAAGTTAACAGCAGAATAAATCAAGTGAATGCGGCCTAACCGAGTTGCGACATTACAGTTTCAGTGCTGACACAAACAGGAAATACACGCAGTTAATTAACTTAGCTCTCATTGGAACTGCACTCTGTTTTTCTTCTCTCTCTCTCTCTCTTGCTGTGTCATTACTTTCATCTGTTCCCTTTTGGCTACGTTTTTTGCCCCCTTTTTCTTCTCCTCCCTATCTGTCTCAGTGTTTTTCTCTCTCGCTTCACAGTATCATTAGCTATGGTAACAGTCTGCTATAAAGGGAGACGAGCACTTACTCCAGGATGTTAAAGAAGTCTGAGATCTCCTGGTGAATGGCCCGGTGCCAGTAGGACACCAGCACATCTGGAAAACAGGCAACAAAATACATCATGTCACACACACACACAGCAGATTCCTCGAGGGCAAGCCAAGTGCTGATAAAAAAAATCTTGGAGTAAATGAAACAGACTCGGCTCAAACTGTTACTAATTATTAGCGTCTTAAACCTAAAAAGAAGTGCAGATATCTTTGGGTAATGTCTTACAATAACTCAATAACAGGAAAAAACTGTTTGAATCTTCCAGGCCTCTGCTGATCTGCTTTGTGAGAAACCCACACATGTGCTATAAAAATAAACATAATAACCCATAAATAGTTTTTAACAACACACAGTCTGAGCTGGATCTCTGCATGCATGTTTGTAAAACATAATTTCTTACCCTCAGATATGGTTTTCATGATGTGCAAAAAGCACATGAGGAGACTGCGGGTCTCTGCCTGGTCCAGTTTGTCACAACGGGATCCATAGCCAATGAGGGACTGCGGCCGTGCAAACTGAAGAGACACATTCAGACAGAAAAACAGTCAGTGATTTACTGTGAGCATCAGTGGTTATTTTTATGGGAATTTATAGGTCTTAGCAACCTGGAGGGAAAATTAAGTATGAAGGGTATTTTGCAAGCTGATGAGAAGTTCTCTAGATGAAGTTTTACTATAAATAATACATTACTAAAAGGTTTCAGTAAGTCCCTGCCAAACTCTGAGTCCAGGCAATGTGGACAAGGTGTGGAAACATCATTTATACCTTGATGTTGGAAAAAATACTCTATAAATAAAAAATGAAAAAATCTCATTTATTTTTCAAACACTAGAATACCTTATTTTGGTTTCACTAAGAGTGTTGGTAGTGGTGCTGTTGGGGTGTCTGAATTTCTTGGCTTTTTTTATGAGATAGTTTATAGAGTTTTCAGGAAGTAAAGAAAGAGAGAGAGATGGTGGGGTGACAAAAAACAAAGGTCCCCGGCTGCACACTCCTTACAGTGTGACGTTTAGGCTGCACAGGTTTTTTTAGACATGGAGCAAATACAGAGACACAACTTTCGAGTACGTGTCCAAAAAGGGGAATCTGACAGGTCATGTGACAACAAGTGGTAAACCAAAATGTTAGAAAAATACATAAGATAGCAGACCTTGTACTTGCAAAAAATATGTTTAATAAATCCAGTAAGTAAAATTCACACGTATAATATACTTTGAACCACCTGAATGCACCACAAGAGGATCCTAAAGCGCCTCAAGTGCATAATGACCAATAAAGTCACCAGGAAATACACCATATTCACACAAAGGAACGGTATAGAATTCCCCTCAAGCAAGGGTTATCTGTAAAGACCCTTTTTAATATTTAGAGCTTAAACAGTGCAAATGGTGTATTACTTGGACAAAGCATCAGGTATAAACCATAATACTGTAAGGCAATTACAATATGATAAGAGGAGAAGGAAAATATAGCCTAACAATTTTAGAGCCACCAAGATTTGAACACTGCTGTTACCTGATTGATCAAAACCCATCAGGATTCGCAAACTCAGTATTTCTTCAGCTGGTTTCAGGGCAGAATTTACTTATCCAGCAAAACAGGTTTAAAATGAAAATCTGTTAATCTGCAAACGGCATTTCTGTTTTCTTCTTTATTGGTGATGACTCATCAAACATATGTAACAAATGTGTGCAGAGCCCTTTGACGGACCTGCCACAGTCAGAAATAAAGAGCATACTGCTCGTGTCACAACACAGAGGCTGACGGCTGTTTCTCTGCTTCCTGAAGTCTTTTCTCACCTTCTCACATCCGTCCATCTTCTCACTGTTTCTGTCACTGTTGCTCGGGTTGGAGTCCACGCTGATCAGAGACCCACGCGAGTCGGCCTGGTTACCCGTGGCAACAGCCAAGGATGAGAAGGCTAGCAGAAGAGGGGGTGTGGGGGGGTTATCAGTATCAGCATCAGTGCCCTCATCACACATTTTTATATAGACACGAGAAACAGAAAGATAGATGCACACAAACGCATCACACGTTGCTACCTGTGATGGAATTGAGCACTTCTTTGGAAAAGGAGGCATCCACAGAGTTCGCATGGCGAGTGGCAGGAATCAACCCTCCAGCCACTCCCCCTCCCACACTGAGGTCATCTCGGGAGCCCTGGCACAGAGGGAGACTGGTGAGAGGACTTACTTACATGAAAATTGTTTTTCTTCCACCTTTTTTTTTTTTTTTTTTTAACAATCCTGGCAATTATATACAAGTAATGAGAACATGTCTGAATGAAGGATGAGAGGATTTAGTTTGTTGCTAGAATGACAGAGTTAACAACCATGTTACTGTCCCTAAAGTACATCTGTGTCAGGTTGTGTTTTATGGAAATTTGTTCTCTTATATAAGTGCAATTCAGGAAAACATATGTTGTCATGACTAATGATACTGAGCAGCAAAACTATTTTAAAAAAAGGCCAAAGTTGAAAGAAAATAAACTGTTCACATTCATATGCTGTAGGAGTATGTATTATGTTGCAAAGACTGAACAAAGACTGCACACAGGGAGTCAACTGAACATTTCATCTTTCATTATCAACTCTTACTTGGTCACTAGAGGTGAAGTAGATGGGGAAAAGGTCCCTGAGGAAGAATCGAGGCATGTTGTCCAGGATCAGGCCGTACAGAGGCAGGTAGAGAGAGGCGATTCTCGCCTGCTTCTCCTGTAAAGGGAGCAAATTCAAATTTGAAAAAACATGTACATGTTCTACAGCCAGTGACACCAAAATAAATCAACATGCTCTGTGTTCTTTAATAAGCTGATATCGATATAGTTAGTATAGTTGCAAAGTCAGACAAGAACTTCAGTGAAAGTGAAACTGTGTTGGAGAGTTTATTGCTACTTTGTCAGTGTTGCATTTAAAGTCTGAAGGTTTACATCTCTACAGTCTTTGGATTGTTCACAGATTTTTCAATGCACTTACATAATAATCAACATGTCCTGCCAAGAACGTGATGTGGTTCTTCAGGAAACAAGATTTTCCAAGGTTTGTCTTTTGTTTAACCTCAGCTCACGTTTGGTTTTGACTCAGCCTCAGCACTGCTGCTGCTGTGCTGTGGTCAGCAGTGTTTGGTGCATGTTGGTAGCGCTTAACAGAGGGCAGATTACTGCATCTCTCTGATCTGAACATTTCCCAGCATTCATTAAGATGTCTCGGCTACTGCTCGCAGCTGCTATGAACAATCACATGTCAGTGTGTATTCGCTTGCATGAGTCATATAGGAAGAATTTCTACTGGGAGCTCATGACTCATTGTTCATGCCTTTTAGTTCCCTCTCATGTAAACATGTGCTCTGGCTACCTTGGTGGCATAGCGTGCGTCCAGAGAGTGTTTGGCCATCAGGGTCTTCAGGGTGGCCAAGGCGAGGTGCCTTAGGTCCTGCTCGTCCTGGAGCGCCAGCCCCAGCTCCCGCAGCAGAAGACCTGTCAGGAAGTGCTTCCTGCAGAACTCTCCGGTCAGGTTGTACTCAGGCACCGACACTGAGGACAGACGACATTAAAAATTCAGATTTTAAATGTCATCCATGTGATTTAAATGAAAATGGTGCCAATATTTGTCTTCCATCAGGGGAATAATTAACCCATGACTAAATAAAAATCTAGTTACAGTGAGCAAATAATGTGACAAGCCAATTTCCATGAATATTACTATCTTCATACCGCTGTATTACACACACACACACATACACACACACACATAAAAAGACACAGCGAATCCAACAGTACAAAGGAATGAGTGAACATATTTACCATGAGTACTCTGTGGCTCTGGTGATGCATGGTCTGACATGGACAAACAGACAGAGCAAATGATAGACGGGGAGAAAAAGACAGTGTTAACAGATGGATGAGTGTGTGAGAGCTACACGATGAGTGACAGTTACAACATGAACACTGAGCTACGGGCTTTGACTCGAGCTCTCACCTGCGATGCGAGCGGAGGGTAACGGCAGGCTGAGAGGGATGTAGTGTTCGTGGTTACACACCTCTCTCAAGAATTCAAATTTCAGCTCGCACAAGACCTGATGGACACAAAAAAAGATATTATTACACTGTAAATGTGTCCTGAAGACAGTCATCTTCAAATACTGATACATTTTTACAGCGCTGTTTCTCTCTTATAACTTTTTTTTTTACCTTGCTGTCGGTGGCAGTGATCATGTTTATAAAGTTGCTAATCAGCTTGAATGTGAAGCCTCTGTCCATGAGAGTAAAGCAACGCTGCACGGAGACAAGAAAGAGACAGGAGATCAAACCCAACATCAGCTAACAAGACAGCGAGAGACAGATCATTCAACACAAATGTAGGAATCAATAGGCAACTATTGTAAATGGGAGCATTTTTCATTTGCAGAAAGCTAATACAGTTTGCACTGATCCTGTCCAAAAGCAATATACAGTAATCTTATTAGCACAGGAGGTTCCGAGTCCCATCACATGTGCTCAAACTCCACAGGATCCCACAGCATCAATGGCCTTTTTTAACGTATTTTAAATCCACGAGACATTTAGCTCCCACCTTGACAAAAGCTGCTACAGCTAAGTTGGCACTGCGTGTCTCCTCGGCCAGCTCTTTGTATTTGTAGAAGATGTGTTGGGACACGGTCTCCACCAAGGTCTCCACACGGCTCAGGTAGGATGAGGGAAAACGCTGCGGCCTGGGAAGCTGCAGGAACACAGATTCAGAATCATATAACTGTGCGATCTGTCCAAGGTCAGGATACAAAAACTCTCAGGAATGGGAGGAAATAGAGTGTGACACCTTACCTTTAACTTGTCAGAGTCCACCAAATGTTGGGCCATGGACTTGACGATCAGCTCGAAGAAGAACCAGGAGAACTGAAACCAAGAGAGGTCAAAGTAAGGTCAATTTATTATAATTATTATTTATTATTTATAAATAAGTATTTATCTGTGTAATCGGCTCCAGGAGGCAAACATAATTCTGTTTCAGGGCTTGCACTGCTTTCTTTTCCTCCAGCACCTTAGGAGCATTTTCAAATAAATAATAGCTCTAAACAGCCGTTTCAATTGTTACATATTTAAAATTAAAGTTTTTTTATATTTGAAAGAATAAACTGAAGAGCAGGGAGACAAACCTTCAGGACATTTCTGACTGCTATCTCCTCGTTGCTCTTCAGGTCAAAGGTCATCCCCTTAGCCAGCTCCTCGTGAACGGTCCTGAAGCCGTGGGCCTCTGACTTGAACACATACTGCAAACAGACAGAAAGAAAAAAAGAATAGAGATACTCAGTCTAAGGTGTGTATAAAGTAAAGCTGCAACTAACAATTTATTTCATAATCAAATTATCTTAATAATGGTCTTTTGGGCTTTTTATCCCCATTTATTTAAAAACACAAAGCAACAGAAAACAAGGGGAGAGAAAGAGAGGAACATGCAGCAAAAGATTGCAGCCCTACTGGTGTGTTCACATCCATTGTCCTTACTAAACTGAAACTATTTGTCCATTAATTGATTGAATGATTTGTCTATTGAAAGAAAATTAAAGAGGAACCATTTCTTGGAAGAACCAAAAAATTGTGACCGTTTCAAGATCTTTAATGAGAGGATTTTAGGATGTTCATGGGACAAAACAAGACATTTAACAACATGGTAAGAATAGCAAGTAGTGATTTATTGCAAAAGAATGAATGGCAGATTAATTAACATTTAAAGAATAGCTAGTGACAGAAATATTTCTGGATTAATTGGTTCATCGCCTGGCTATTAATAAAAAATTGTGAAGTGGCCTCCTACACAATGTCCTACAGCTCACAGTGAGGCCTTAAACAATTGTCTTGTTCTGTCCAACCATCAATCTAAAACCCTAAAACACTCAGTTTATAATGATACAAAGCAGGAAAAAAAAAATACTGCATATCCTCAGAAATGGGATGCTGGAACAAGAGAATGTTGGGCATTTTTTCAAGAAAAAATAGGACTCAGACAATTATTGGATTTTCAAAACACTGGCTGATAATTTTCTAATCCATCAATTGTCTCAGCTCCAATATGAGCTAAAATAAACATTCACAAAAAACTGCACATGCATGTAAAAAAGATTTGAAAAGCAGCTGGAAATGAGGCAAAAACAAGATCTTAAATATATAAAAATATTACATGCTACGGTGAGGTCGACCTCAATCTCTTTCCCTCTCCTCATACACATACTGTCATACACACATCTACACACACACTTAGCAGTTTAAACCACTACTGAACACTATGCCAATCTGTTGCTATGGCAACCCCAGCCGTCTCCTCTCTCCTCCCACCGCTCGTCTTTGCCTCCACCTCTCCGGGCGCTGCAGTTTTCCTTCCCTGTGGCCGACATGAAGCAGCTCTTGTGGTTTCTCCTGCTCTCTTCTCTAATTCTCTGACTGATTCTTCCCCTCTGAACAAACAGGCCTTGTGTTTCTCTT
Organism: Acanthurus leucopareius; assembly: GCA_029814765.1. NCBI lineage: Eukaryota > Metazoa > Chordata > Actinopteri > Acanthuriformes > Acanthuridae > Acanthurus > Acanthurus leucopareius. Next base: position 2,411,768 of record JAQMCX010000054.1, on the reverse strand, counting down.
TGAACCAACCGAGTGTCCTAGTTTGACTCCCACTCAATCATCCTTTCTTCTCCTTACCTCTCTTCAATTCTCCTTTTTCTGTTTCCTCCTTCTTACTCTCCCTTTCCTTCATCTTTCTTTTCTCCTTCTTCCTTTTCTCACTCACTTTTTTGTGTGTTTGCTTAATGTTCTGGGCATGCGGCAGCCTTGGCTGCACTCATGGTGGCCCAAAACACACACAAACACATACAAACTAAAACTTTACACACATACAAACACTCTAAACCCCCGTTTTCATTTGTTTTCTTTCGTAAATTAAATAGTCTGTTCAGAGACTTGAATCCTTCATGGAGAACTAAACAACAGCCTTCAAATTTATCAAATGATATTCCTCAGTACACACAACAAAACACACGCTTGCACACCCAAACTTGGTTGCGAGGATAACTGCAGCCACACACGCACACACACACACATAGTACCTTGATATAGGAGTGAAGGTAGTGATCAAGGTTTTCTTCATGGCACTTTGCAACAATGTGGACCAGCACTCTGCAGACACAGAACCACAGTGACAGTTTTATTTATTGCAGCCTTTCCCCCTAACAAATCACAGAAAACATCTGTTGCACACATTTTCTCATTGTCTCTGTTCAAAAGCTGGAACACAAATCTGGATTACTATTGACTGGATTAATAAAACAATTAAATCCAAAAATAAAGAAGCCATAAATAAAACAGGATGAATGCTGGTTTAAGCGGTGCATGTTATCCTCACAGCTACCACAACCACTGAGCTGCTGCACTCATGTGTTTTTTTTATGGACACTGTACAACACCTCCTACCTGGTGGTGGCAGTAGTGACCTCGTCATTGTCATTCTGAGTCAGGACCTTAAACAGCTGGTTGAAAAGCACCGGGAGGAATCGGATAATCACTGGGATTCTCTCCATACAGAGAAGACCCTGAAGGAGAACGGAAAAATGCGTAGGAGGAGGAAAAAGAAATTAAACCAAACTGAGGCAAAAAAAATATGATGTTTAACACACAGCAGTGCTGCTCTGATCAGACATAAACTGCACAAGTGTTCAGTAGTCGATTTGGTTTTTGTTCCAGTTACAAAACATGAGAACTATAGTGAATATGGTGACTTTTCTCTGACCGTCAGGCAGTTGAGGAGGTTGGAGATAGGAGGTGGCGAGAGGTCCAGCTCTCTTTTCTGGCACTGCTGGAAGAATCGGTTCAGGTGGGGGTCCTGGCAAAGAGAGGAGGAGAGGAGTCCATGGAAATCAGCAGGGTGATCTGCTGTGAGACTTAGTGGACTATCTCCATCTGAAGCAACACTTAATCCTAAAATGCTGACCTCACTGCCTCCCAGCCCGGAGTATTAGTGTCAATTTAAACTGAAACTAAAACGAATATATGCAGGGAAAAAATGTCATACACTGAAACCAAATAAAAGCTTTTTTTTTGTTTCATTTTTACATTTTTCAGCAATAACGTATCAGTTTTGTTTTAATTTCATTTTGAAACGCAAGCTTACACAATGAAATCAAAGTATATAAAACATATATGAATATTTAAATTATAAGTATGTACAGGTACATTTTGTAGATGTATTTTGTACACACATGTAGCTTTATACCTCTAGCAAATCATACCTGGCACTAAAACACATCGAAATTACTGTTAAACTAAGACTATATACATATAAACTAAAACTACAACTTTCAAATAAACTAAAAAATAAACAGAAAAAAGCCAAAGCACAACAAAAACTATATAAAATTTAACTAAAAATAAAACGAACTGCCAAAACTAAAAGAAAATAAAAAAATTGGAAATTTAAAACTAATATAAAGGTTAGTAGTCTCTGCCTTGTCTCAGATGATTCCAGTATTTTTTGAAGTTACAGAGAGACAAGATATCCAATCAGATTGTCATTATTATTGTGACGAGACATTTTCAAAATGGAGAGCTTAATTATTAATAGGAGGTTTTATAGTTCTGTGTAGTGAAAAAGCTCAGGTGGTGGGGGTGTTAGTTTTGTTTTTACAGTGACATGATTTCACAACGGTAAAGAAGAGATATCAATATCCGTTAATTTTTCAAAATATTGTCATTGGATCTATGATTTCTCTGAAGCATTTTCAAGAAGTGACTTCATACAGTGTTGTTATAACTCACTGGTGGCCTGTGAACTGACAAATATTTCCTTTGCATTGCTTATTCTGTTTATTCTATCTTTAACTTTAAAATGTTCTTTTAAATTGAATGTATTTTACTTGTCCTTTTGAAGTACTGCAAGTGAAACTCAGCCATAAACAGAAATGGTTTAGAGCCAAACAGTCAATCCAGACATTTCTGTGCAGATTAACATCCTTTTAATGCAAACAGTCCATGTAATTGTCTCACATCCATCGCTACACAAGAGAAGGTTACCACTTTCATCACCCATTAATGCTCACTGTGCATCCTTACCACACACTGCATCTGTGTACAAGCTTTTACAGGCTGCTAATAATCATCTTAGGTCCATTTTACAGTTCATTGTAACCAGACACTGTGACGGAACAACTCAGAAAACCAAAACAGCCAATTACATCATTTTGAGGTTGAGTGTTTCTTTGAAGCTAAACAGTGCATGTTCACAATCTGGCACATTTTCACAGGAATGTAATGACTGAAACAAGCAGAAAGCCTTCCATCCACACAGCTGCGGCTTCACATGTCCCCATTAGATTCATATACATGTGATCCAGTAAAAAGCAAAGTAAGCAAGAGCAGACTGTAGGAACTCAGATGACGTTCTTACCTGAGTGTAAACTGTGGAGACGACATTGGTGGACACTTTGAAGATGGCTTTTCCTCCATCGACCCATTTCACATCTGCTCCGTTCTGTTTCAAGGAGAAGAAAACTTGAGTCAGACCCAAGAATAGTGATGCAAAGTATCATTTTTTCTTTCAGAAATGATTGTTTTTATTATTCATCAGTATTTTTAATACTCTGTGAACTCTTCACTCCCCCCTTCACTTCCTTTCCTCCCTCTTACCTTGGCGTTGCTTGCGTCTTTGATGGCCAGGTATCCAGGCGGCAGGTTACAGGAGACGGGGATGCTGAACTCCTGGGATGACAGGCGGCCCTCTTTGAGGAGTGGCAGCCAAGAGTACCCCACTGAAAAGAGGGTAAAACACAAATGCTGAGTGGGTGACAGGTTATTGTCCATATCTACTGCCTCATAAATGTTTCACCACACTGCAGCTCCACATCTACACCCAGCTCACCTGGGGTCTCCAGGGATTCTTTTCTCTTGGCATTCGTCTTGGCGTTGATGTCACAGGTGACGTGGTAAAAGGAGAAAAGGAGGTGGTGTTTTTCATGAAGCTGAGTAGGGAGCTCAATCTTCACCTGTAGACAAAGCAGCATGTGAAGGGTTATACTGTATCACAGGCAGGAAATGCTGCAGACTGGCAAGGTTTCTGTAAACATGTTCAAAAGCCCTCTAAAGCTAAAGTCAGTCCATGTTGTTATAAAATCAATGCATCAGTTTCTCATAACCATTTAACCCTTTACCTCATCGTAGAAGTCGGGGTTCTGGGAGTGATGCAGGACTGTCGAACAGGCTGCTGTGGTGAAGACTGGACCACCCGGCTTGCCGTAGATGCACTTGAAAATCAGCAGAGGGAAAAAAAAGGGGTAAAATAAGGTCATGCTCGGCAAGTTTCTCATGATAGTCAGAGTTTCACTTAAGAAGACGGAGTCACATAAAAGCCAAGAAATGTCCCATCAGCATGTTCTTGGATGGCGTTCTACCTTTAATGGTTTGGCAAGTTCTTCGTCTGAGCTGCGAAACTCCACATAGACTGCAAGGTTACGAGCCTGTGAACAAGGGAACCATTGTAACTCTAATAATTGTCCAAATACCAAAGATAGGGAATCATAAAAATATTTGCATAATGAAAAAAACATGGGAAACACTGTCAACAATTAAACAAGTAGTGTTTTCTGATCCTTTTTACAACTCTGACCATAAACTGTACATAAAAAATACTGCAAAATACCTTGTTGAAGCTCTTCTGGCTGTCATATTTGAGGTGTTTAGGGTAAACATAGATGTGGTTTCTGTAGACTCGGTGCGGCTGTGTGAACTTGGTGGAGTCCTGAACAAACTCCTCCACCTCCACCGTCGGCTGGTGTTTGCTCAGTTCTTCAAAGGGCTTAACAGGTACATAAGAGGAAGTCACACAGTCTGAAAGCACAGGAAACAAAGTGTGAGAAAACACGGCATATGAAGCAAGAGGAAAGGGTTTTTTATGAATTAAAGCCTAAAAAAAAGGACGTACTGGGATGCTCCATTGGAATGTTTTCAACTGTGATGTCCAGCGTTCCTGGAACGGTCTGCAGTTTGCTGGTCTTCTCAGCCCTAAACACAAAATAGTAAAATAAAAATGAAGGATGGACTGCTCATACTGCTTTGGAGAAGATTATGTGACCTCCGGTTTTTTCTTACCTCCTGAACTCTGTTACTAGCTTAATCAGGTCATCTGTGGAAATCTTGTTGCTCTCCTGCTTGAAAAGAGGCGAGAAACGAGACTCTCTGTCCAGTGCTCCGTGGTTGTCCTTAAACACGGACCTACAACAGATGAGAAGAGATTTAATAAGAAAGAATATGGTGGATACAATTTAAAATGTTTAAACATCTGAGCCTCCAACCAGTGGACACTGACCTGACAGACCAGGCAAACGGCATACGGTACCGTCCCAGTTTACTACAGAACTGCTTGTTGGATTTCAAAATCTTCTGAACAGTCTGTAAAAGACACAAGTAGACAAAGATGGACAGGAGATCAAAAAGTTAGCAAAATTTTTTGAAAAATCGCCTCCATTTAAACATGTTTTTTAAAATGTTTTTGTCCCCTAAAATGCCTAAACTTGACTATAGTGATTTGTATCAGAAGCTTGTTACTAGAGAAGCATTTTTTATATTCTCCTGCTGAAAGGGGACTTAAGTAGGCACTTCCCTAAAATCTGAAATTCAAAGTAACCCGAACAAGCTAAAATAGATCTGGTTTGTCACCAATTCAAAGCCAATTGCATGCACAGAAACCTGAAACTACCAGCACAGTGAGCTTAACTTCCTCTGCCAATTACAAGCAAAAAATCCAACAAACAACATTAGAAAAAAGCTAAGCACACATGTTATTCTGACACGCCTGCTCCTCAATGATTCGGCACACATAGACTCTTAATCTGAGTCCTGCACGTTTGAGCTTCTGGATTTCTTTATTTTTTTCTCTAGGCATGAGGTCTGTGACTGATTTTCTATGAGGAAGAAAGAGTAGATGTGCTTCCAAGCCTTTATAAGCGTCTTCTGTGACCTTTTTATGGAGGAAAACCATGTTAAGCAAAATATAAAACACAGCTGAGTATTTTTAAATACTCAAAATATATCTGAAGAGGAACTTTAAACACAATAGGCTGTGATCAGCCCTGAACAGACTAAACCAGAGCCCGTTGAATAAAGTAACTGTGGCGGCAGGTTGAATGTCTGGTGATTCACTTGGTAATTTAAGGAAGGACTACATGGAGAACTGCCAACAGGGCAGCCAGGAAATGTGTTGGATAGGATTTCGGAAAAAACTAATTTCCAAACAATCCAGACTTGCATGATAAAGATAAACTCTGGTCTTACAGGAAACTCATTTTGTGAATGTCATGCATTAATCTGTTAGAGTTGATTAAGCCATTTCCTTTGCAATAAAGGCCCTAAGAGCATGTTTCATCAGCCATTTTTCCCAGCTTGCTTCAAGAGATAAGACAAAGTAAAAGGTTTATGTGTTTATGTCGGTGATCAATGACAGGAAATAAATATTGATGTAAAAATGTCAATGACAAGGGCCAAAGCAGTGAATAAAATGACTTTCTGACCTTGCTGGAGTCTGTGTTCTTGATATAAGGTTCTGTCCCACAAGCAATATTTCCCATCAGCACCTTTTCCACTCTTGCAACCATCACTATGTCTGTGTGGGGGTTGGTCACAGAGAAGATGGCCTGCGTGGAGAGCATTGAAAAGGCACGTTAGAGTTATTTTAAATGTAAAATTCAGATTATGGCATCAAGGGAAAGTTTTGCAGGAGTGTCATCCCTGTACCTGTTTGGGAAAGCACAGCCAGTGATCCATGTCCAGGCTGAGGCAGCAGTCACCTGGCTTCCTCTCAGCAGGAGAGCACAGGCCGTTCTCCTGACCTCCGACCCCTGTCCCCGGACCACCTGTCCCGTTACTGCAGCCTCCCAGCATCTGACGCACTGTCTCGTGGTTGAGGTCTACGTGAAAGTCTGCGGACACTTTTCTTCCTTCTCGTACATCCAGCAGAGCCAGCGACACGAAGAAGGGTTCGATCTAGAGCAGCAGATTTTACGTTACATTAACTCAAGAAGCAGTTCTCATAGAGCTACTATACATCTGTAGCACCATATCATTTATTTCACAGAGATGTTATAATGCAAAAGTAAACTCTGAAGCATGTCAAGTAACTTTGTAATGACTATGTTTTCAGTCCTCACATTAGTGACCGGCCCAGTTTCACTCTCGTTGATGCAGCCCTGCAGCATCAGGTTGAGTGATTTGCAGGTTATCATAAACCTTTTGCCCAGTTTCTCCTCAAACGGACGAACCGCTGCGTTATCAACTGATGAATGTTCAGATCGCGGACTCCTCAGAACCTGTGGTTGATGACAGTTATGATCATTCTTAACTTGCGGGAATACTTAACTTTATTTTACCAAAGTGGAATCATGAGAAGAATCAAGATATTTTTTGCTTGAGAGATCTAATTAAAAACTGCACCATCATGATAAACTTTAGATTAATGACTTAAAGTACAACAATGCAGAACACAGACATGATACAAGTCATGTGAAGGTAAAAAAATATATATATAAAATGGCCAAACAAGCTTCTTTTTTTGTACTGACAGGAGTATCAGGGTCCAGTGAGAACAGATTCAACCTCTCTTCTCTCCTCGCAGAGCGAATTCCTTCATCTGTCTCAGAGATATACTGTTACAGAAGAGATGGCGAGAGAGACAGAGAGTGAGTCAAAGAACAACTTGATGCACTAAAGGCTTACTGTGAATTCTTGTATCTTTAAAACAGCAAGGCTTTCTGCTCAGCTTTTCACTGAGTGCTGTGTTGGCTCAGACTGATGGCTCAGACTTTATGGTGATTTCTTGCACACAAAGACATTCTGTTTTGTTTTTTTTTTGCTCACCAAAACAAACAAAAATGACTTCTTCATTAAATATTCACAGTTTCAACTTTTTACATTTATCAGAATTCTTTCACTCTCATATTCTCACTAACAAGTGGCTTTATTCTTTGATTTACTGAGGCTGCTTGATGCAGTTTGAATCAAAAAACTCACTAGAAGCTTAAAAACACAGGTAGAAATACATTTGCATCTCAAGATGAGCTTCATGCAAAACACTGCTCCATATCTCCACAAATGGTCAAAAAATCCAAAGGATAGCTTAAATTAGACATTGTTAGCCCTTTTTTTACTGACATGGAACCAAATCATCTCCAGTTCATGGGACTTTTAATCATTCAAAGTTTTTCAAAAAAAAAATGTTTGGAACCTAGAAAGTTGGTACTTGATTAAAATTTTAAAAAATAGCAGTGCTTTCTAATGAATTGAAGTAGGTACGTCAAATTCTCCAGGTTGTTGTGCACAGTGCAACGCCCTCTGTTGAAGACACATTCCTGATTACAATGGTTCCGCTCAAACTGGTGTAAACACAGACTGGTTCTCCAGATAACAACAAGGTTTCAGGGATCCTGAGCACCAGAGTTCACTGGTCAAAAGTCACTTTTATGTGAAGTACTTTGCACGCATCAACCATGAATTATGATTATGGTAACTTTAACAGAGCAGCAGCAGAATTCCATCTTTTGTTTGAACATGGAAGGCTTAAACTGAACCAACCTTTGCTAGCTCTGGATTGATACCATTCTCTGTTGTCGTATCTTCACTCTCCTGCAAACAGCAGTCACTCAACGACAGGTCGAACACATCTGGAGAGAGAAAAAAAAACACGATCAGGACTCCTGAGAGGGACTGCTACTTAAGAGTGATTGACTGACAACACTGAATGGATTGGAAGGTTTATCTGAGCAGTTCTTTACCCCTCCATAATTTCAAGACCATATGACATTTTCTAAAATAGGCTCAGCAGTCCACTAAATACACACTAACCGGAGTTGTTGGATATATATCCATCTCAGAATAAAATATGACTCCATTTGTGGTATTTATGGATAATAAGGCAGCCAGGCAGGCTTCTGCAGAAATACAACCTTCGTGTGCCCGGAGCCATTCTTCCCAAAGGCCACGCCGAACAAAATAGCTCATTAATGGTAGGTCGCCACATGCTCGCAGCCTGATTTAGAGGCATGCTAACAGACCGCAGAGCCATCATGGCTGGGGCTATTACATCATTCCACCACTTTTCACTGAGCCAGGTCTCAACGCTCTGTCAGGAAGCGTTATGTCGCAGGCCGTGGTCCGCCGCTCTCTCTTGCAGAGCTGGCACATAGGGTGGAGTTTTTATGACTTTTGCTTTTATGTAAAGTCATGTCAAAATAACAAAGTATAATCTATTAAATAAGGGTGGAGTCAAGTTTGGTGTCAGGCTTCATTTCCTGATGGTGATTTTACAGACTGAGCGCTAACACAGTTTAAATTCATCTGCAACATTCTGGATATATGGTGGATATATAATATAGCAAGACAAAGTCAGACAGAGAGGGGGAGGCTACATTTTTATGGCATTAAGTGTATAATCATTTCTTTCTTCAGGGCATCATGATTTATGCATGTGTTGGAATTATGCTAAAATTTTCTCTTCAGTTCACTTTAAATACCCCCTTTCTTCTCTAAATTACTATTCGTCCTTCCATTCCCTTTGTCCTCTCTGACTGTTTTTTCGGTCCCTCTTTGCATCCACTGCAGGTAAACTTCATGGATTCCTAAAAACAAACACGGATCCAAACTCACCCTGTCGATGGTCGGTGAGATCCAGACTCTTGCGGTCAGGAGCCGGACCATCATGGGGGCTGATCTGTAAGATGCGGGTCAACGTGCTAATCCACTCCTCCATGTCCTGCTCGCTCTCCGCGGCCAGCACGAAGTACGTGACCTCATTCATCTTCAGCTCAAAGGCGTGCTTCCTCAGACGGTTATTCTGAAGAGGGATGAATGAAAGGATGGACAGAATAATGTGGTTAATCCAAGAAACCAGAGCTGAGTTTGATTTTTTGGAAAAAAAAAAATCAGCTGCTTCTTGCACATGCACCATTTCAGGGCAGTGCACACTGAATCCTAAAATGAGTTTAGTTAGCTTTGCTTTTAGATATGCAATGGATATAAAAACACCGTCAAAAAAGTGTATAAAACATCATAATAAATATTGTTAGTAGCTTTTTTATCAGGTTTTTCACATGGATGCATTAAATCATAATGATGAAGCTATTACAAAGCACTGTATGCACTGCTGAATCCATCTGTCATGGCTGCTGGTAAATGTAAACAAACAGTCCCATGTAAGTTTGATCTAGATTAACTTTTGACTGCTTTTATAGGCAGTAATCATCATGAATTGCTGATGATGAATCATAATAAAGCTAAAAGCTCATTTTTATAGGGGTCTTTGTAAGGAAAAAAAAGCTACAAAACTGAAACCCACATGCAAAACAGCCAGCAACTACTGCGAGTTGAGCTGAACGATATTGTCTTTTAAGCTGCATGCAAAGAACTGAAAATAACATCCAGGAGGTCTGTCTGTCAGTCACTGAGTAAATAAAAAAACAAAAGGTTATTTTCTAACCATAGAAGCGACTCTATAATAGCTTGACCTGGTCATCCGGTGTCATTGTGTCCTACATCATCGTGCCACAAGCCGCATTTTACAGCAGCGCATTAAACACAATGTCTCCTCATAAAAGATAATACTTACTCAGTTAAAGTTCAGTGTTATTTCTCTTTACTTAAGCCTACTTTTTATAGATGGATTCTCTTATGAAGGCCTTCATGAAGAAAGGTCACAGCAGATGCAATTTGATACAATAGAAGTAAGATTTTTATGTTTTGTCCTTTTATTTTTTTACTGCCTTTTGAATTCAGCACCTTCTTGTTTTGTGCAAGTGTCCAGTAGTTTTGGGTAGTAGTAGTTTTTGAGGGAAGGAAGCCTGAAAAGCTTCCCTGTATATTAAATACTGTAAATACTGTGTTGCAGTTTTACTTGTATTAATGCTTCAAACCCTACCTGTACCACGCCTGTGCATGAGTCAAGGAAGATGCACCCTTTGGGTTCCTTGGAGATCTTCTCGTCTTTGTAGAAGTTCATGATGTAGGAGTTATCTGTCAGCTGGGTGAGCTGGAAGTATCTCCTCTTGAATGACTGCAGAGACACGAGAGGGTGCAAATACATTAAGCTGCTTGAGGTCAAAGTCATAGACAGCTAATTCTGAGGGGTTACATACTGAAACATGGGGATATCTGAGGATTTACAAGTGTGTGTGTGTGTGTGTGTGTGTGTGTTCGTATGTATGGGTGGGTTTTTATGAGTGTGTGTTCGCGTGTGCATTTAAATGTAGAGCATCAGACATTTCCTCACCCGCACAGTGATGCTATTGTTGACGGTGCTGTTAAAGTTCCCTTTGTAGAGCCAGCCTGAGCGAAACACACCGATCCCTCCCCCTCCTCCTCCGCCCCCACCCCCCCCTCCTCCTTTGGACGAGGACAGGGAGGTGGTATCCTGTGAAACACAAGTATGGTCAGTTGTAGATGCAACAGTTTCCCCTTCATCCCTCTGATACTAAAGAGCAGATAATCAATAGTGAAATAGAGACTTGTTTTATCCTCGGATGACCATTTGTCAGTCAAATTACGCTCATAAACTGGCCCGTAATAAGCTAACGGCTCTAGCAAAGTATATTCTAACAGCTCTAAGGCTGCGATAAACTAATTTAAACATGAGGCTCAGGATGTATCCAGGATTGTAACGCACTTATTTCTAAAAGCATCTGTCAAGAAGACGATCATTACCGACCTCATCCTTGTCCATGTCCTCATAGTCAATCTCAAAAGAATGGGATGGCAGCTTCTCTGCCTTGTACAGTTTCCTATGAAGGGACAAAGAAAAAGGAGAAGACATGTGTGAAACTCTGATAATAAAACATACTGATGGAAAGAGAGAATGATTTCAGGATTTTAATCCATCCACTCTCTCTGAGTGATGTGAACGGCTGTGGGTGGCTGACTCTGCTCCATCGTTCTCTGTCAGGAGTCAACAATAGCTCGTCCTCACAGGATCCCGCACCACTGATTTCACAGCCTGACCCCCCTTTGTGTGTGAGCAACGGGGTAAAATGCTTTTGTGCGTGTGCTGTGAGCTGCAGACAGCGAGGCTGCAGTCGGTGGAGGACAACACTGGAAACAGCCTCCACTAAAAGTCACACAGTCATAAAAAACAATTAAAAAAAAAAAACCCTCTTAAGGAGACTATGTTTAGAAGTTTTCTGGTGATTGTGGGCTGGCCACTGATAGAGGAATGCAGATATTGGCATGCACAGACAGAGATCGCTCCACTTAATCACATGCGTACAATAGCTGTGGAATCCCAATGTACAATAGTTTCCCTAATATATTTCACTACAGAGCCCTGAGCCTACACTTAACGGTTGCTTAGCTTGTTAGCCACAAAAATACGTAACAGCAAGGTTTTATTACACAAAATAAGTTGGTAGAGGTTGTGATCTGGTATTTGCGCCGCATCTTTCTTTGTAGTTCATCCTGGTTGTGAGTTTAAAGGTCATGTGAACTGACTGAAAGATGACAGTGGCAACCCATGGGACAGAGGAGGGACATTCCTGTGGTTGGGAGCAAAAACTGCAGAGCTGCTCAGGGTCAGTCTCACTGGGATGGACACAACTGAAGTTGACTGCCTGACAGCCTGAATTAAATAAACAGAGTGACGGCTGAATGAATGAATGAATGAACTGGTGTCTGACATTTAAAAACAGGAATGAAGGAGTCCTGAACAGTCATTTTTTTTACAACAGAGTGTCAATCTGTAAGTCTTTCTCACTAAACAACGCCCACTGTTTTCTTTTTGCTAATGACCTTTTGCTCCAGCATAACAAACTGTGGTAATTCTTGATGTTAGCAACTGTCTTTTGGTTTAGGTGTTAATTAAGAAAAAAAACCCCAGCATGTTACTGATCACACCAGGAAGTAAAATAAATCTAAATCTGATTTTTTAAAATTCTATATCAATATACATTGCAGAACATTTTTTTTTAAATAAAATAGCATGAGAAAGTCACTTCATGGGAATTTATTAACATGATTTATGTTATAATGTTGTAACAGGTGAAGCTACAGCTAGAAGATGGTCAGCTTAGCTTCGCTTGGAGCTGAAAAGCAGTGTGAAAGACAGCAGTTCACACCTTTCTCACTCTCTACATACATGCAATTTCTCTCACACAAGCTGTTCATCTTGTATTCCTCTGACGTGGCTTTTTTTTGACAATTCAAGGCAAAGAGCAGAGCAAGGTTCATGTAACACTTTTCACCAATTGACCGCACGCACATACTGTCATCTCTTTGAACTCAAAGTGTGCAACAACTATTCATTTTGATGCATGTTTTGTTTGTGCCTTTGACATTTGAACGGGTTCGGTTACGCCCTGGAGTCTCAACTGGCCGAAGTGACTGTACACTGGCTGTTGCCGTTTCCCACTGCTACCACTCTTTAAGCTAAACAAAGTTAACCATCTCCTAGCTTTAAATAATAATCTTTCCATCCAAGTCTTTGCAAAGAAAATGAAGTGTATTTCCCAAAACGTTATTCCTTTAATTCCAATACATCTCACACACAGTAGGCAGGATGATAGAGAGGAGTCAAAGTGTGTTACCTGGGCAGCAGGCGGTAGTCTCCAGCGTAGTCGTCATACTTGAACTGGACCACATTTAGCTCAGAGTTGTAATACTTACAGGCCTGCAGGGGAGGATGAAGATTAAGTTGAACATGATTAAATATTAACTATCCAAAATGATAGCCTCTCTGGAAAAAATGGACCTGGGGCAGCTGGAAAGTGTGCAGACAATGAAGACGGCTACGGCAGAGTGAAAGAACAGTCGGACCGCAGCTCTCCTGAGGCGTAGTTACTGATGTGCAGGCTGGGATTCATCATTAGATTATTTAAATTATAAAAAGGAACTGAATTAAGACTCTATCCCCAAGGAGTCTGTGAATAAAGACATCTTGACATCTAAATAGGTTACTTGTCTTTTTCAGAGGTTGAAATAACACTCTCACAGGGCATGAACTAATGCTATGCATTGTATATACACAAGTCAGAAGGCCTGGAAGGCAACTTCACATCCTCTCAATGCCATGAAGCTATTCTTCAATCCATTTGTTTAGAAAGATTATGATCTTTTGCAAACAATGTCATGAATTATAAACAGACTAAACTTATTATAATCTATAATATCAACCTTAGACGGGACAGCACACACACAAATAGAGTCAGACACACACTCTAAAGTCCAGTGAGCCTTGACAGAACTGTCTGGGGAGTTTCCGTCTACTCAGGTCTTATTTATCCAGGGATTATGACCTGAAATGAGCTCTGACAGCCCTATCTTTGACATTTACATTTACAACCAGGCAACTACACATCGAACCCACACAAATATCCGGTGTATTTCAGAGGCATGGTGAAATAGTTTTACTGGCATGAAGATGTCCTATATTAAGAACAGCCTGAACTGACAAACCAAAACACAACCAACCGAAAAAAACCTTTGTTCCAAACCACAATGGCTTCAGATAATTCCTGTACACACACGTGCACAAACACACAGAGACACAAACGCACAAGCGCACGAACACACACAGCTGCACACACACGCTTTCACTCACACACACACACACACACAAGCACACAAACACACACTTCACCTGTCTGACCAGCAGACATTCAGCCTGTAGCTCCGCCCCCTCTGGAACAGTTGACTTGAGAGTGCGACTCTCCTGAGGCACAGTGGATACCTGGAGGGATGAAAGAATGAAACAACAGAGAACAGAAACTACATGAAGTTTTTTTTTTTTTTTAATGAACTCATTTCATTGCAGGGGAACCACCTTGGCTGAAACTGCAAAAAACTCCACGGACTTAAAAATAGGAAGTGTTTTTTAACCAAGCAAATGTCACATTTAACAAGTCTGGGTGTTGTTGAGGCTGTTCACAAAAAACGAAATTGATCACAAGACAAGATATGTGATGATCTGGGAAACCTCACCACTCTGCAAAAACTCCCCTTCCCTAAAACAGATTATTTCTGATAGGAAATCACCCAGCAGTCCACTTAGTCTGAGGCCAATCTGTTTAGGGTCTCCGAAGGTATAAGAGGATATTTCTTTGTATTTATAAAAATACATCAATATTTAAACTATTTCTTATCAAACACATTGCACAGACTGATGACAGAATAAAGAAAATAAATATAACTATATGAGAGAAAAAAAAACACTGATAACAAAGGCTTTGCTTATAATCAAACACAAGAAAATCCAATGAAAATCTCATCAGCCTCAACTGCACTTTGGGTTTATTTCTAATTAGCAAATGTTAGCATGCTATGCTGATGTTTAACGTGCTTAACATTAATTGCCAATGACATGGTTGTTGAAAGCATTACAGCATGCTGATGTTAGCCTTCAGCTCGGAGCACAGTTGTGCCTCAGTTCAGCCTCACAGGGCTGCTAGCTTTGCTGTGGACTCTGTCTCACTTTCTAGTTACACATCATGAGCCATGAGCGATGATTGGGAGGACATACGAAAAAGTTATACCAGTCTATTGATGTAATATTCATTCATTCCTTCTTACAGTTCTGTCAGGACAGTCTCTCGCACTTCAGATGAATAATTTAGGTATTTCCTGTCTCAGTAGTTATTAAACCTACAGCTAATAATTGAACCTATTATTCAAGCAGCCTAAATTATATACAGTCTATTTTATGAGTCATGAGGGAGAAATCAACAGTCAGTCTTTAAGGTGCACATACATTTAGGAAGAAATACAGAAATATTTCTGTGAAGTCTACAGAATGGGAATGAAGAAATTCCAGCATTGAGGATCTTTAATCTTTGCGTGAACAGAGACAGACTTTGATTTACACGACCCAATCACTGGCTGGAGCACTGAGCTCACTAACCAACTGGCAATGAGGCAGATCTAGTAAATGCTTTTTTTCGTGCATTAGCCACACTCTGCCAAGCTGCTTTCACTTACAATTATGGAAATTGACTGTAGGCTGAAGGCACAAAGAGAATCAGAGAAGCTTGTGTTGTAGCCAGACAAAGCTGGAAACGGGCAGAGTCGTGCATTAAAGCTACAACTCCAGGGATCCACAAGCAAACATTTCCCTTTACCACAGCGAGCCAATTAGGTCACCTCCATGTTCAGCGAATCTGCATCTGCAGAGAAGCTTTAGCAGAGTATGAAAAGCACTAATGAACAAGGAGCTTAAGGGATATGGAGAGAATATATTGTTGACTGTAATGAAAGACCACAGCGTTCGGTATGCACGATTAGCATCAATAAGTGCTTCATGCTGGAGAGGAGTAAAGATTTACTTGTTGAATTTCAAACAGCGTATCACTGTGACTGAAAATGTGGTCTTAAGCCAAAATCACTCCAGATTTACTAAACTGTGCAACACTTGCTGTACTTGCAATTTTGTGTGTGACACTTATACACATGAAGTCCCTTAAAACATTCCCACAACTCACCAAAAAAAAAAGTCCCGGCCATGGAATATACATTACTTTCTGCTAAAAATCCCACAATGCAATGAGCTGCTTTGTTTTAGATGTGAAACTACTCAACACCACTCAGTGATGATGTGAAATGAAAATGATCATGTGTGTCACATATGCGGGTTGACTGCTCACCACAAGAGTAAACCGTCTCTGAGGGGGCAGGTTTTGGATGAAATAAAGTCTGAATTCCTGGAAGACACCGAGGCTGATGTCCAACTCATCTCCCTCTACACTGGGTCATGAACTGATCAACTAATCCTCACACTTGTCTTAGGTTTTAACACTCTGAAATCATAATCTAAACGTCCTCATTTTGAACCTGGGTGTGGTTTCGTGTTGCATGTCATCTCATCTCTCTTTGCAATGCTTTTCCATTAGCTCGACACTGTCTAATAAAGACAAAATATCCCTAAAAAATAACTCCTGTTAACTTGCTTTTCATCAAATTTAATTGATGAATAACTCAGTAAAAGACATTTCCATGATCTGTTTGTCTCAGAGCCAGATTCAGATTAAAACCAAAGAATGTCTTGTTTTGACTGCATTAATCACTGAACCATTTGGCCATCACACACACACACACACATACCGAGAAATCATTGTCAGGGAAAAGGATCAGGTCTCTCAGAGGGTCTTCTTTCAACTCGTCCCCCAGTTCAGAGATGACAGTCTCATAGTCGAGAGGATCGATCAGCTTCGGCTTCTCCTGCTGCAAATGGACACACAAACATATGATCAGCATTCACTTGACTGGTTGAGTATTAAACCTCAAGATGTTAAAGACGGTAAGATATTACTGAATACTTAGAATAAGAAAAATAGTAAAAAGTTTCAAGTATTGAAATTGTTTCCCATACCCTCAAATATTTCATGCCTTACATTTAGATAACGTTCTACTTAATAAAAGTATTTAACACACATATAGTGAGCAGCGAGCAATTCTGTCAAAACAAAAAAACAAAACATGATTACTTTTAAGAGAAGAAAGTATTAAAACATTTAAATTTTGGCACCTACACTGTAATTTGAAAATGTGATTGGCACAATGAAAGTTATTGATACTGTGAAAGCTATAGAAAAAAATCTGCGTCTAATGAGCATGAACTAAGTAAGTCTCGCAGCATTTAGCATTTTTTAGCAACTTTTTTTTCAGCATTAACTTGATATTAAAGGCAGTATTGACAGCTACAGTCACAATCACTTCCTGTGTTTTGTCATGACATCATTAGAATCCAAAAGTATCGAGGAGGAAGTCGCCCACAGCTGAAGTTTGGCTATGACAAACCACACAGAAAAACTCACTTTTAATGAACTGAGACTAAACAGACAAATAACAGTCAAAACAGCATGAGGCAGCTTCATTTAAACGGATACTTCAAACTTATTTCTAGAAGCTCAGTGTAAAAACCACCAAGCTAATTCTTATTTAAAAAACAAGATCATTTAATAAAACAATCCATCACACACAAAATTTCACCTTAGAACAATACTGAGGGCTTATGGAAGTGGTCAGTGAGTTGCATAAAAAAAAGAAAAAAAAAAGAAAAAACCCAACATTTTGTGTTGCACAGATGGAGGACAGCGATAAATTACCTCTGTCATTCAGAGAACAGCAACAGCAGCTAAGCGATAGCTGGAGCAGGCTGTGGTGAGGCAGACAGAGGAAGTAATGATCTCTGGTTTGGTTCACACGCATGCAGTGCAGACCGGGGCTTGCTTTCAGCCACCACAGCAACAGGCCTCTTGGATGACAACCAAGAGAGAGCACAGAGTGGGAGAGCAATGTATGTAACTCAACTGAGGGTGAGTTATGTTTTTAAGGCGGCCATTACCACCCATGCTGTGCCGGCTGTACTGTTAATATTTACCCCCATGCAGTATTATAAATGAGACTGCTGATTTACACTGTCAGCATGATTTATTCTCCAGCCAGACCTGCAATATACTTACACACAGTTCATCCAGTGTGTTATTCTGGCTCTTTGTTCCTGAGATCTATTCAGTCAAATTTGTGCAGCAGTGTTACTCACACTGTTCTCACTTAACAGCAATTGATTAAGCAAACAGGCCGTCAGCTACCATAAGCTTTTTGAATCCGTTACATTACTTAGACAAAATGCAAAATGTGCAGCTTCTTAAGTTTGAGGATTTGCTGCTTTACCTTCCTTTAATGGTAAATGGACTGCATTTATATAGCCTTTTTAAGTCTTTTCGCTGCTTAAAGCACTGTATGAAAGACGTCTGCTTTCATCCATTCACACACTTTCACACACTGATGGCTGGTATCTTCTCTACAAAGCGCAAACTTGCTCGTACACTGACTCATATACACAAATTCAACCCAGTGGAGGCAATGTGGGGTTCAGTATCTTGTTCAAGGAGGCTATGACATGCAGGCTGGAGGGCTTGTGGATCAAATCACTAACCCTCTGATAAATAAACAACCCCATGTACCTTCTGAACCCCAGCTATTCACTATAAATTTAATATCTTTCAGTTCTGGACTGCTGCTTGTACAAAAAAAAGCAGCATCAACTTGGGCTCTGAAAGGTTGTGATAGGAAATATTTACTCAGTTAATCAGATAAAGTACATAACAGATCAATATCATTTAAATGGGACTGAGTGTAAATAAGTTTACTGCAAAACATTCACGATTGAAAAATGACATAAGACTCAAACAGCCATGAGAACAGCAATAAGCAGGCAGGTCTAATAAGCTTGAGGGTTTGATGACTCTGGTCTGACCTACGTGACGTCAGTCAGTGCTTGAGGGAAAAGTCTTGCTTCCCCCCAACAAGCCGACACCTGACAGACACAGTAATGACGCATTGGCGCTGCTGGGTGTGTATCATCGCTACACGCATCATTTAACATGTCAGCTTCAAAGTATCCTCTTCTTTCTACTTGTCACAGAGCCTGAACTGATGTAGTGGAAGAAACAAATCTTGAAAAGAGGAGAAATGAAGCTCACAGATCTCATAAAACACTAATTACAGTATAATGGGCGATAAGTGTGGTCTATTAAAGCTGTATAAAACACAATTATGACCACACTATAGCCATGTGAAAGCAGAGAAATATTGCTTGCGAGTAAAATACAACATGAATGTGACTTGAAGCTGTAACGACAGGCAGAAACAGAAAGTGAATACCTACAATACTCAGCCGGGTGAAATCCGATCGCACTCGTTTGCTCTTTAGTTTCTTCCTGAAGGTGATTTTACTCCTGAAGCTCATTGTGAGCAGAATCAAGTGTGTACGGTATTATACGCACACACAAAAAAAAGCAGCAGAACTTCCACTATCTGGA
Organism: Acanthurus leucopareius; assembly: GCA_029814765.1. NCBI lineage: Eukaryota > Metazoa > Chordata > Actinopteri > Acanthuriformes > Acanthuridae > Acanthurus > Acanthurus leucopareius. The sequence goes on along the minus strand of JAQMCX010000054.1, from coordinate 2,392,584 downwards.
GAGAAAAAAAGGGTTAAAAATAAATTAATTGTTAACCAAACAAAAGGCACATAGCATTGCATGTGCTCTGTCAGAAGCAGAACTAACACTGAGGGTGGGTTTAGGAGTTTGTGTCAGCACACGTGGATTTGAGAGGAAGTAAATGCCCAACACACACACTTCAGTAATTGCACACACAACCACACGCACAGAAAACCCCGGGGAGATGAGAACCAAACCAAACAGGTCCTCTCATTGTCTTTCGCTTTCTGACAAATCAGAAACACAACTAGACAAACTGAACGAAATTAGTGTTTTACACTCTTACTCACCACATGCGCAGGCAGAATAACGTACAACCTTTTGCTACAGTCAGGCACTATCATGTGCTCACACACTCAATGTCAAACTCTCTGCATCTTATCTTCGTCTGTCCAAATAGCACACCGTGCTCACACACCGTCAGCCTGCAGATGAACTAGCACGCAAACCATTCATTTCCTGTTCTAAAGCTAGACTGCCCCCCAACTCTTCTCCTATACAACACTGCCTGCAACACCATGTAAACATAAAAAAACACACATGCAAAATGAAAACAGACAGATGTATTCACTGATGCATGTTCCGCTTAAAATAAATAATGCATAATATATACAAAACAACACTTAAGTCTGCGTCTGCCTGCAAACACAAAGACATTCACTTCCCCTAGATTAAAACCTCATAGCAGAACCGAGATCAATACAAGAGGAAACAGCTCTTGATGATACAAAAAACTCATCTATCTGCAGTTTATACAGTACATACAGTGCTGCCATTTGTTTTGTGGGGGGCACAAAACGGGACAAATGACACAGACAAATCATTTTTCTGTACAAGTCAATTTAAACAGGACAACCTTAGGACATACAGACAGTGTTTTTGTTAACTTTTGCTGAATGAGGTAACTGAATTTTATGCCTCTACCGAAGTCCAATAAATAGACTATCATTTTGTGTAGCTCTAAGCCTGAAAAATAAAGTTGAAAAAAAACTCACACTTTGTCGAAACAGTGACTTTATTTCACTCTGGATAATCTACAAAACAGACTGTCGACAGTTTTCACAGGGACTACTTCTTCAGCAGACAGCAGTTCCTGTAGTGAAGTAGTGATGTAGAAGTGATCAATTAGGTGTGGAAAAGTGAAATTGCACGCTGGCTGCTCCCTGATCCTTACACACTTTTCTGACACGTAGTGGTAAATGACGTAATTTACAGTATTTAAAGCTGTGCTGATGGCCGTTGATTGTGGTTTAGCAACAGTCGACTCTTAAGTGTGAAAAAGCTGTTTTATATCTAACGTCAGGTGAAAATGTGTGAAAGGCTTGCTGTCCGTTTTGCTTTCAGCCTGCAAGTTGCTATTGATGACATTTAATGGTTCACCACGGTTGACACCACAGTGTGTCTCATGACTCTAATGTTCCTCAGACTGTGAAGTAACAACGTGGCTCTGCAGGTTTACCAGGACAAGACGTTTCTGACCAAAGCATTCATCTCTATTAACTGTATGCTTTTCTCATCTAATAACCATTAATAAGTCTTGGATGTTTTGCATGTAAAACAGTGAATCATAATTATGCTCTAAGCACTGCACTCCTTCAAGCCTCCTTTAACGTCAGCAGCAACCTCCTCCTCTTTCACACTTTTCCTCCCTCCCTCCCTCCATCCATCTTCTGTTCTGCACCAGCTGCCTCAGCTGGCTCCATCCCTCCAGTCCTCCCTCTCATCCCCTCCGATCCTTTCCTCACTTCATCAAATATCCTCCGCAGTCTACTCCTTTATTTATCCTTCCTTTGATTCTCTCTCTGTCCCTGCCCTGCTCTCTTGTTCTCACCCCACTAAACATCCCTTTCAACATCTCTCCCTCAGTCCCCCACTCCTCTGTTTTCTCTCTTTACCTCCCTCTTAGCAGGGGTGAGATAGAGTGGGTGTTGATGTTGGTAAACTACAGCTGTGTGGAGGGCACAAATAGAGCACTAGATTGGTGGCTCACAGCATGGCTTTCTTCCAGAATAACTGTGAAAATGGGAGTGAGGCAAGGAAAAGGAGGGAGGGAGAGTTCTGAATTAGGAAGACAAAAAAGAGGAGCCACTGAATCTAAGTTGGGAAATGATTGAGACAAAGATGGAGAGAAATCACAGGGTTCACCTCTTTGCACATTATGCAAACAAGCTGGTCCCTGTCATTCTCAAGCACACATTTAAGGGCTTATCGTCCCGTTAAGGGAACGATGTGAGGAAAGCGTGACGAAAACAAAGGGAGGGGGACTGGAAGAGGAGAAAGACTGCGAAGGACTGACAGTGAGCAAGACAGAGAGGGACAGAAAAGGGGGAGAGAAGGGGACAAAGACAGCTGAGACAGCAGAGAGGAGAGGAAACTAGACAGAAGCCATCTGCTTTACATCATTAGAGCCATGCAGGCTTTGAGGAGACCCATAGGGACTAATGGGGATTCATACTTCTAAGAGAAGTTGCTCCTCTGATGAAAACCACTGTCATCTACTTTTGTAGGAGCAATTTGACATGTTAAGTTATTTTATTTAAACTTTCTCCTCTTCCTCTAAACACCCACAGTGGGCTGTTTTTGAGATTGCTCTGCACTCACATGCCCATTTCAGTCTGTCCATTCAGTTGTGTTAAGGTCATTCTGCAAACCATAAGAAGTGCGTGTCCCTCAGTGAGTGCACAAAATTTCCACATCCTGTCAACTACCAATTAAGCAACCAATCAAATACCACTTGAGAGGCCTAAAGATGTCAACACCATAAGAGGATTGACAGGGGCCAAAGAGAGGCTGCATGATTTGCATTCTTTCACTGACCACAGTGTCAGTAACTGAATGACAAATGGATATACAGAGTGTCAACGCTGGGGGGGGGGGGGGGGGTATGATAATGTAAAGGGGGGGCTGACACCTAGGACTCTTGCTTGTCCCATAGCCTGTCACAAAGTACAGTCGCACAAAATCCAGTGAGGATGTATCTTAACTTGCAATACAAATGCACAATGCAGTAACAGAATCAGCACTGCTAAGTCTGACAGTTTGATCTGATTTTCATGAGCTGGGCTCATTGCACTGGATAGACTAATGTGCATAATATACGGATTGAGTCATGATTATGCAAATTCAGATCTAGAAACCGGTCTGTCAACTCCCCGTACTGTGTCCTTCCTGCAGCTGGATTCCCAGCTCTACGTGGAGAAAAAGGATCCCAACTAATATCTGACAACAGATGTGTCTGAACAAAAACTCCACTGTATTCTCCTATGTGCACATTTTTGTCAATGTTAACATGTTGATTATTTGTTGTTTTATTCCAATATTTATGTATGTATTTATTCTTTATTTAATTTTTTTCTTAAGGACCTTCTTGAAAATGCAATGGTGCATCTCAAGAGGTTAATCCTCTAAACAAACTTAGACTGCAGCTATGTTTACAATAAAGCCTCTTTCCATAGTCCCATAGCCAAGTCCTTACAGACGTCTTTTTTTAGCCAGTTTCACTTCTTATCCTGTTTTGAATAGTTTAAGATAAAAATATTCTCAATTCAAAACTGAAGATTATGAACTGCATATAAAAAACCCTCTTAATTCAACGGTGAAGACAAACTAAAGATGATTTTCCTAACATAACCAAGATGGCTCAAAATGACATTGTCATAAACTGATCATCAAATCATAATAACCTGCCCCTTTAAGCCATTAGGTTATAAATTACTTACTGCCGTGAGTTTTAAATTAATTTCACTTGTAGCTTCAAAATAGAACAATAACAAAGCTACATTTGATCTTTAGGGTTCCTCAGGGCTCCATACTTGAACCTTTGCATTTCTCCATCAGTACACTGTTGCTTGATAATATCAAACACAATTTTCACTATTTTATGCAAATGACACACAGCTGTACTTCTTGCTTGATTCTCATAATATCAACCAATGCAACTCCCTACATGAGTCTCTCATGCAGCAAATAAATTTGAAACTTAACTGCAGAGACCAGCTGTTATTGAGAACGGTGTGACTTTTGTTTTTTTTTTTAAAAGGTGAATGATAAATTAGAGGTTCAGAAAAAAATAATTCCCAACATGTCTGCATGTATTATGCAGTCTTTTAAGCCATTTAAGCCTAAAAAGAGGATAGACAAACTGGTATCACTGTAGCCTCGATGGATTGCATACTCAGAGTTTTTGCACTAGCTTTTAGTTCTCTCTGGATGAATTACATCTGCACAGTACAAGAATAAAATGGCAAACATAACTTTGACTCTAGTTTGTCACTGAGACCAGAAGAGTGGGCACCAAAGGAGACAGTTTATGGAGGGAAAGAAAGAAAAGGAGAAACAGAAAAGGGCGACTGTAAAGATCCCACTCTGCCAAAACTCTAACATTTTTTCCACTAGGCTTACAGAAACCAGGGTCTTTCTGGGAATAAAAAAAAAAATCTGGCCAACGCTAACGGATACAGATACCAAACAGATGTCTGACATGCAGCTCTGTACTGAAAGAAAATCAGTAAGGGGAAACCCACATGTATCCTTATGTAATTCATTCATTGATCCCTTCATCCAGTCATTCATTCTGTCATGAATTCATTGATTCATTCACTCAGTAAACTCTTATCCACCATCTTATTCGTGGGTTCAGTTTTACAGCTATATTTATCATCTTCTCTGTGGGCCATATGCAGAGAAAGTAGATTTTTTCCCACAGAAACTAGATTCCTCATGTCTGACCCCACCATCCCCCCCATTTCTCCTCCCTTCATTTCCGTCTTTCTGCCTCTCAGCTGTGAGGGGAAACAAGCAGGCCCCAATTGTTTATCATGCATCAACCTCAGCAGAAGCAGAGAAAGAGGCAGTGAAAAAGAGAGTTTGACAAGAAAAGGCAGACACACAAAATAACTACTTTAGACAAGCAGAACTGAAACAAGACTCTTTCCCTTCTTGCTTAGGGTCAGTCCATAGTTATGATCTAAAATGCACAAAATGATACAATTATGCAAATGCAAACATGATGCCATTGTGCAAGAAGTTACCCCACACCCACATACTGCAAGTCCCTCTACCTGCCAACACATACATTAGGTAGAAAGCTAATGGGGAGTTAGAGGTGCTGGTTACCATTACAATGATGGTCAGAGGTGAGGTGGTAGCCGTGTAACCCTCTAAAGTGGGAGTGGCAGCATCCAGTGACATCTGGTCCTGTCGTGAACACATGTGACCACAGTCGGCCCCGCCCACTGAGCGCAGGAGCAGGACCACACTGGCCGAACAACCCATAATCCACTGCAGTCGACTCCTTGTCCAGCCTGGTCCTGTCCAGCAGCGTTGTCGGTACCTGAACTTAGGTGTCTTTTGATCAACCTGAAATCAACTATCTGCCCTGATGACACAGTCAGCCCCTGGTCCAGCCAGTGGTGCTGTGCTCTGTTCAAGCCCAGTGGAATAACTGAGACTCCATCCTACTCCACCCACCCTTACTTTGCTTCACTTCAACCAATCCTGCTTTGCAAGCTCTCTGTGCGTTCTCCCTGTACTGCTCTACTCCAGTCTCCAGCACTGAATGTTGCTGTTGCTGAGCTTACACACTGGCAGACTTGCATGTCTCTCTCTCTCTCTCTCTCTCTTTCTCCCTCTCTCTCCCTCTAATACACACACACACGCACATACACACACTGTGTGCAGCTGTGCACGGTTCAGCCCAGCCCAGCTCACCCAACAAATCATGGTCTGCAGTGGCTGTCAGCTGACCAGAACCAGCTGCCACACACACACACACACGCGCACACACGCACACACACACACACACACACAGAGACATACACACATGAACAAGCCAACAGGATTTTTCTGATTTTCATTCTGCAGCACTCTCCTTCACCATTTCTTTCCCAATCACATCAGTCTTTTCAAAACGGACTTCTGCTGGCTGTGTTTGTGCATTTGCGGTTTGTGCACAAAAGACAGGACATAAAAAACACAGACATGCTGTCTCACGATCTTGCTAGCTAAGATAAACTGTTGATTTTCTAAATAAAGTATAAAAATGTGTGCATTTATGCCTGTGCTTGCATTTTGCATTTTGCAACAGTAATTTCAGCTCAGTGTTTCAGAGTGGAGGTTGGCACAGTGTGTGTTTGTTTGTGTGTGTGTGTGTGTGTGTGTGTGTGTGGCTCCAGGGAGAGTGTTGGGGAGTGGTGAGCGGGGCTATTAAGCAGAAAGTGGATGGAAAGAGGGGAGTGGGCGTCCTTACAGATGAAGCATACATGTGAGTTCTAGGAAGGCAGAGATAACCTGAAATCTCCTTGACTTTGGTTCGGCACACAGACAGACAATAGACACTGTTTGGGTTTTAGGTTCATCTTACAAGCACTCTAAGGATAAAAATTCCATGACATCAGTTCTGATGTCCAAGTGCCAGCAACAATCACTTTTATCACTCTTTATTGCTCCACTTTTGTCTTGCTGTTCTTTCATTTTCAATGTGTGTGGCTAAAGGAAAAGAAAGAGCCGTGCATTCTGAGAACAAAATGGTTTTCATGTGTTTCACAGCAATTTGAAATACTTCTCATTAAAAAATTCCTTGTTCTTCCTCGCCAGCAGTAATTGCTGAAGCAGAGGTTGTCCAGAGCACAGATTTCAGAGGAGATATGGACATGGCACCAGTCATGCCACCCACAGGTTTCTGAGGGGATGCTTTGAAGCCCGGATATTGGTTTGCTGGTCTGTGCCATCTTTGTCTGTCACAGGAGCCAGAAACATTTTAATTTAATAAAAGGGGAGGAGGTGGAGTAACATGAGGCAAGCAAGAACAACAAACTGAAAAACCTGAACAGAACAACCACCAGTGTTCTTATTAACGCCTTAATATGTCCTTAATGGAACAATGATCATCAAAATCACCACTGCATGGCAAAAAAATTGGCACAAATGCAACATGGAAATATAATTAAATAACTGTATTAGGATTTATTAGGAAAGCATTTTTCCATTGACTTCATCAGAGAGATTTCAAAAAGCCAGCATCTAAAATCCATTTGAAAAACTGCACTTCAATACACGTCCTCATGTGTCTTTTTTCAACTGGTGCAATACAAAACAAAGACAGACACAAGAGTCACTTTCATATAAAAAACATGTATCTTCAAAAGTGAGAGAGTTGGAAAAATGTTCTGATTCCTCATCAAAAAATAATAAAAAATTAAACCCTCTGGCTTGGATTAACAGGTAAACGAAAAAATATTGATAAATTCAAATATGTAGATTCAGATCTCAAAGCATTACTTAAAATGAAAACCACTACTTACCCACACGCATAAGGTCACTTGATGGAATACTTTACGCATTTGAACTGTGATGTGTTATAATTTAGTCGTTTGCATGCCTTGTTTTAAAGGTTGTGCATAGATCTGTAATCAAGTGACTCATAATGTATAGGTCCAGACATCTGCACACTCTCAGCTCCCTGTGCAGAGTAGGAGGTAGCCATGGTGATGTTGTTAGGCCATGGTTAAGGCCATTAGTGTCCATGCCAGTGTGACAGAAAATCACACCCTCCTCCCACATTAATGCTCTTTATTATAATGCTTTACATAGCTAAATATACAGCACAGCACACACAAACACACAGAAAGGCACACATGAGAGTTTTTCGCATGCAAAATTGCTCTTCCTCTCCCACACAGTCTACAAACAATAACGCGCCCCACTCTGCAGGAGATGACAGTGCATACAACAAGTGCAATGAACAAACTGAAACATTAGCCGCACCCACTGCTGCACGCCCCCCATCCCAACGCCTCAACCCCACCAGCCTCTCACTGAAGGCTCTTCAGTGCAACATGCCTGATGGCAGCGGCTAAAACACACAGAAGCCACAGAGATGGGCTTTGTTTGTATGCCAGGCCTCCACAATGGTCCTGTCATGCTAGCATGCCCACACACACATGCCCTAAAGATGCCAGCAAAGTCTGCATGTCACACACAGCTGGGTTGGTGCTGCGCTCTCATTCACTCTGCTTGTCCTCACACTGATTGAAAAAAAAAAACCAAACAGAGTGTTATATCACGCATGCTGACTGCTGTGATATGTTTCCATCCACATGTTCTAGAAGATTTAAACTAATGCACGTAATGCAAACCATGTGTGGTTGGAAAAGGAAAGTTTTAAAACATAAAAGTTTATTCAAGTCTTAAAATTGTGGAATTTCATAGATGTTGAGATCAAATTTATGTTTTAATGAATCTGTCTGTCCACACATCTTATGACTGGCGCCCTTCAGGCACATAATACTAGGGGCTTACTGAAAGTAATAGTAATGAACTCTAACATTTACACCTCAACTAAGTGATAAACACTTAAGTAAAATTCTGATATTTACACATGATATTTATGCACATATAAAAAACATGCATAAGAACAGAAAATGGAAAAATACCTACTGTATACTTAATATTAGTAGCTGGTGGCCTGATCACATCACACTCATGCTACAAGTCTTTCAAAGATGGTATTATGTCATGTTGACATTAAGTAAAAAATCTTTGCACATTTTCGAGAAGAAAACGCCGCAGTCTCAGCGCACAGCAGGTTACTTGAGGGGACGCCACGGTAGTCTTCTCTTCATTTGTTTTGTTGGAGCCCTTTTTGTAATTGTTTCATTTCACCTCCTCTTAAAATTGAAGGAGAAGGAGAGATGAATTTAAAGCAAGCACCTGAGGCGACATTCAGCGAATGAGGTGGAGAGTGTTGAATAAGTGATGAGGACTTCGTACATCCATGGAAGGCAATGAGGAAAGTGACACACCCTCTGTGGTTGGAGACGCAGACATGGAGACGATGCAGTTTAAAGCAGCTCATCTCTCAGGACGCTCGTACTCGAGTCAGAGTCGGTTAGGAGAATAAATAAATAACACAATGAAATGGGAGAACAAACCTCTACAAGGATAGTGTCACATCCTCAGACATAACCACAAACACGACTACACTCATGATCCCAATGGGACAAAATAATCTGCTCTTCAGTTCCTCGTCCAATTCTGATCTCTTCTGGACCAATATCCGAGGGGATCAGAATTGGGCGACCACAGTGTCTTTTGGTATTTTGATGCTTTGTTTTATGGGTTATTTATTTGTTAAATACTTTTCTGAAAGAAACTAATATGTCATTGTTATTTTTTAGAAGTTCTGCTGAAAGAATAAATGTCGCTTATTTATCTAGTGAAGAGCTTGCTGCATGGATGGAATGTGGTGTTAATAACAATATACAATGTAAGTCTCCTTCAAAAAATGACTTAACTTTAAGTATCAATTGGACATTATCAAAAATATTTTCATGACCTCTTAGAAGTTTTACTTCAGAAGTCGCCTTTTAACTCCTATAAAGCATTATTTTAATGTTAGCTTATCAAGGCAAAGCTAAATTATCTCTGTGTTTAATTCCTAAAAATGCAACATACTTCATTAACAAATAAATTATACTGTATGATACATGTGATGAGCAAAACCTCAAGAGATCTTATGGTTTGGTAGCTGACATAACCACTGAATAAAACAAACTCCGGGCTTAAAAATGCATTATGCTAATTATTTTTTCCTTTTTTATTACAATTTCAAACAATGTAGATGCTGCTTATCAACTGTAGCAGTTAAATGTTATCTTAATTTTCCCAAATTATACAGTAAGAGAAAAACCATTTCGAAGCAATTTATCGCTAGGATATCTGCAGGATCCAACTGACCCCTGAAATAAAGAACTAGCATGTAATTTTAGTGTGTGTGTGCTTGTGCGTGTGCGTGTGTACCTTTGTAATTGTCTGAACTAATGGTATCAGTGTCCTCCTCGTGTTTGTCTGTGTGACTGAGGTTAAGCTGACATTTAAGGCTGACATCATTGGGGTGTACGAGCCGCCATCATTTGTGCAGTTAATGTTTTCCAGATGTACGGCCTCACTCACTATATTCCCTCCATTCCTGGCAGAGCTGCTCCTCCGCTGAACAACACTGGAGGTGACAAAACAGCGGTTATGCACACTGGATTCGCAAGAGTTTGATGAGCATGCGCGTGTGTGTTGTGTGAACACGCAGGTTAACTATTTAGACGAAAGACAAACATGGGTCATTTTACTGACTTCAAACAGCTCAGCCAACTAGGTCAAGTCGGAAACCACAGTCCATTAAATCTCCTGCACACTGCCTTGTAAGCAGTTAGCTGGGCTATAGTTAGGTTCCCTGTAGGGCTGGAGGCTGACTCATGGCAGCAGTGTTTGATGTGGTGCAGAGCTCCGCTGAGTTTACTTGGGAAAACACTCTTCTGTTCCCATGGAGACCACAATAGGAAGGATGCTGTCAGTCAAGGGTGCAGGGTTCTCAGCAAACTCAGGCTTGGCCCCCGGCACATGGGACACAGGGTCAACCTCTCTCTGGCTGCGGGGGGGGGGGGGGGGGGGGGGGGGGGGGGGGGGGGGGGGGGGGGGGGGGGGGGGGGGGGGGGGGGGGGGGGG